>JAOXNN020000042.1:3030591-3060964 GCA_028571205.2 Hydropsyche betteni | reverse complement strand
AATATTTCAGTCAAAATGTTATCGGAATCGGAATTGGCCGAACTGAACGCCAAATTCGTGTTCATATGTCAAATGTGCCAAGAACCTTTCTCCGACGCTGAATTGCTAAACGAACATTTAACAACTCACGAGCAAAAAGGTACTTACATGTGCAAAACATGCGATAGAGTGTATCAAAGTATAAAAGAATTGAGGTAATTTTAACGTAAACAATCAATAAAATGTCCAATCGAAGCATATTATATTGAATAAATCGTTTTAGAATCCATATGGTGTGTCATATAAAGTCGGGTAACTTCAAATGCGAAGATTGCGGCAAAATGTATCATCATACGCAAAGTTTGATGGCCCATCGTAAACGATGGCATACGGACGAGAAACCGCACTTTTGCGAAGTCTGCGGGAAGACTTTCAGTCTCAAAAACGATCTCACGGCTCATATGCGGAGTCACAGTAGTGATAAGCATCATTGTGAATATTGTAATAAGGCATTTCGAACTGATAGGTGAATAGTATGGTCGTTTAGTATATATTTTGTATGTTGTGTTACTAATATTGTTTTTGTTTTTTGTAGATATTTACGTATTCATACTAAACATGTGCATTTAGGATATAAATATGCTCTTATAGAATGTAATATATGCCACAAAACGTTTCAGGTGATTTTTTGATATATTTTTTCATAATAAATTTATTTAACGACACTAGTGGTGAACCGTGTACCTGTAATTGACCACTCTCAGAAAAACGTTAAAATTAAGGTTTTCATAAAGGATGTGGCTATCTACAGTTATGGTATCTGTAAATTATTGGATATTGCAAAGAATTCGTAGATACAATATCTGCAAATAGCAAAGAATTTGCAGATACAGTATCTGCAAATTCTTTACTATTTGCAAATACTGTATCTACAAATAGCCAATAATTTGCAGATACAGTATCTTCGAACAGTTGATAATTCGTAGATACTGTATTTGCAAATAGCCACATACTTTCATAAACAATAATCTTTTGAAAAGGGTGCGATAGATGAGCTGTAATAAGTAGCTTATCTATCGCGTCTTTTCTGAATGATTATCAACTTTAAAAACCTTAATTTTTACATTTTTCTGAGACATGATCAACTACTGATACATCACTGATGTTAACTCGTTATATTTATATTTTTCGTTTTAGAAAAAAAATTTACTTTCACATAAGAAACTTCACGAAGAAAAAGTTCATAAATGTCATTATTGTGGTAAATGTATGACTACATCGTATAGTCTTATCGCTCATATTAGAAGACACGAAGGTAAATTTATTATAAGTATTCATAATAAAATACTGAGGCTTCAATTAATACTGTTTTACATTATTTTAAGGTATAAAGCCTTTCATTTGTGAAATATGCAACAAAGCGTTCGTCGACAAAGGAAAATTAGCCCGACATTTACATTCGCATAGAGGCACTCGCGATTATCAATGCGATCTATGCGAAAAGAGTTTTTCAGAAAGTCAATATCTCAGACAGCATAAACGAACTCACGATCACACAAAGTACTCGATCTATTTTCAAACCCAATCAAAAATTCCAACGAATAACATCATAATTCTATTTCAGACGTTATCCGTGCAAAGTCTGCGGCACCATGTTCAAAAGCATGAACTCCGTATGGTCCCATATGCGAAAACATACTCACAAAAATCGATACGAATGCCATTTTTGCGGCAAAACGTGTTACAGGTATTCAAAATGATTTTTATTATCGATTTTCTTTCAATAACGCATATTTTGATTCATAGACCGGATCATTTGCGATCGCATCTCGTCAGCCATACTGGAATTAAAGATTTCCAATGCGAGATTTGTTCGAAACGTTTCGCAAAGGCTTACGACTTAACCGAGCATCGTAGAGGTCATAGCGGAGAAAGACCATACGTATGTAAACCGTGTAATAGAGCATTTGCGAGACACGGAGAGTTTAGGGTAAGTATTCGTTATATGAAAAATATTGTATTAATCGTATCGTTCTTTATGTATTATACTTTATTTTTCAGAGGCATAAAACTCGTAAATATCATTTAGATAAAATTAGAGAAATGGAAGCGAACTCTAATGTGGAAAATAAAAAAGATTCTGTCGATGAAATACCCCCTGCTGCTCCTGCAGTGACTGCTGCTACGTTTCAATGTACGCCTTGTGGTAAAACGTTCTCTTCGTCTGCTAGTTTTACGTTACACTGTAAAAGGAAATCTCATATGGCTAAAGGATTGACGCCAATATCGCCGGAAACTCCATCTGCTAATGTCGATGGTGACTGAATTGTGAATTTCCAGAGGGGAGTGTTCAATATTAATGTTTGGAATGTTGTGTAATGGTAAACTCATGCTAACCCGATTAGTCTAGTCAATATGCTAAAATATGATAGGTAAATTGAAAGTGAGTTCTCCAAGTGATGCAACTATCTTGAAAGAGGCGTTGTTTGAACGATATTGCTTGCAACTCGATGCACTGTACTTTATGTCTTTAGATAGGCTAATCGGGATAGTCTGAGTGTGGTCTAATTGTATCGAATTCACGTAAATGTTAAAAATGTGAAAACGATTAGATCTGACAATTATCTGCAAAAAGTCTTAACATATTGAAATGAAATAAATAGTATTTTTCGTAATTATTTTACTTTTGATTTATTTTATAATTTGAATGGAAGTTTTCTTATAAAAATAAATTGGACTATGTTGTCGTTGAACGTTTATTTTTTTTTAATATTAAGTAAAGTACATAATGCGATTGAATCGATTGATTTGGTCCTTTGTGTCCCAGAGTGTCATGGAAGAACTACTACTTTATTGTATTTTTCCTAGTATTCCAACGGTTACATTTTGACACCACTTCAATTTTAGCCCTACCGAAGACATTTAGCGTTCGTTGGAAATCTCTATTATTTCGTTAACCCTTTGTGTTATAATGGAACCGCTGGGATGTTAGCAAAAAAGTAGCGAAATGGCGGTTCTTCCACGGCACCACTGGGACACAAAGGGTTACTAATTACTGTAATCTTTTCGTGTGGGTTCATTTCCATTTTTTTATACAATAGTTGCTATAAACATTTTCGATTGCATAGAATATTTTATTTAATTTAAAATAATATTATGTATACATTTTTTCAACAATATAGTAATCCCCCCTATAACGTCTGCGGCATCCCACTATAACGTAATTTTTTTCAAATGCATTTAAATTCTAATTTTTTAATTTTTTTTCAAATGTGTTGAAAAAAACAACTCTTAAAAATTTCAGAAAAAAGAAAAATGAAATGTTTCATTTATTGATTTCCTAAATTCCCCCGTATAACGTCGAACCTATTTTGACGTTAAACGGGAGATTACTGTACATCTAAAACTATCGATACGGTAAAAAAATTAAATTTACCGTGTTTCCCCGAAAATAAGACCCGGTCTTATATTAATTTTACACTTGAAAACTGCACTAGGTCTTATTTCCGGGGTAGGTCTTATATTACAACCATCTTTTAAACCACTTTTTTATATACTTAAAAAAGTATGCAATGAAAAATATAATGACGATGTACATACAATATATCAAAAAAATAATAAAGAAAAAGTCAAATGTCACCAAATAAAAAAATATATTTTAAGTAATTGTCATATTATTATTGTTTTTTAATTATTAATATTTGTTATGACTTATGATAGGGAAGCGTCAAAGAACTTAAGTTTACATGTTGTTTCTGGACAGCTACTCTGTCTAAATCAATCACCTTCTTACTTTTAGGTTAGGTTTGGTTAGGCTAGGTTAGGTTAGTTCTCAAAATTCGAGCCAAAGCCAAATATAGCTCATTTGATGCTAAATTTAAAATAGAGCTAAACTATATTTTAAATAATGTTTAATTTAAATAAAGACGCATTTCGCCGCACCGGAGAATTGCCGCACCTTCATACAACCTAATGCGATGTTTTTTTAACTAGATCTCATTTTCGGTGTAGGTCTTATATTAAAACCATCCTTTAAAATCATAATAGGTCTTATTTTCGGACAAACACGATGTTCCCAACCTCCTTCCCACACATCATATTTTAAAACGTGGCCAAACCAGATAACCCTTATCAATCCCGATAGCGCACCAAAAAAAAAAAAATCAAAACCGAAACCACCCGAGTCTCCCCCACCACCGAATACAGGTTAGGTAACGTGTGGCATAATCTTCCGAAACATCGAACGCCATAATAGTCCTTATACATATTAACGATACGATGATTATTGGCGCAAAGCTGACTCGCGACACATAGACCAGTGTGCGTATCGTAGACGTCGCACGGACAAGAGGACAGGCGGGCGCTCCGCCCCTCCAGCCGAGGGGGCGACCTGGCGGCCAAGAGGGACCCCTGCAAGAAGGCGGCCTGCCGCATCCAGACCTGTCTCCGGGGTGAGTTCGCCGAATTACGCGAATTGTGCGTCGCGCGCGCCGCCATGTTGGCCGGCTCGCTCGCTCTTCGAGTGCGGTCGGCGAGCCGCTTTACGTCTTTGCTCCTTCGAAGCCTTCGAATCGCCGCTGAAAATAGCCGCGGAAGCGCCAGGAATCGCCTGTCGGTCTGAAAGGATCTGTGTGTTGTTCTGGAGTCGAGCGTAATCGCATAGGCGTGTCGTCGAAGGACGAGGAGACTCCGCAGGTTTCGTCTTTCGGCGTAGAGCTGTGTCGTTGAAACGGAGCCTTCCGATCTAAGTTGGGGAGTTTCTGGGTTCGGATAGTGATCGGAGAGGATTTGTATATTGTAGAATTGTGCGTAATCGCATAGGCGTATCCTCGAAGGACGAGGAGACTCGGCTGGTTTCGTCCGTCAGTATTGAATAAAATCATTAATTGAAAACTTTTATTCATCAGAATAACTTCTAAGATACTTGGATTCATCTATTGATCGTCGAAGATCTATTAGAATTGAGCATAATCATATTGAAGAAGAAACTACAAGTTTCGTTTCTCCATATATTCAATCTAACTCAATTCATCATCAAAAAACCCTCTAAAATACTTGGACTCATCTACTAATCATCAAAGATATTTCAAAACTAAGCATAATCGTATAATCACATCGAAGACGAAACCCTACAAGTTTCGTTTTAACACTTCTAAATTCATTAAAAAATTTTATATCCTAATACACGTTTACATCTATACTCCTTAAATTCTTCATCAGAAACAATTCCAACCCGCCCTCGTTTATCGTAAAATTAAACGAAGCATATCTTTAAAGGGCGAGAAGATTGAGCAGGTTTCGTCTCCTCATACTGATGTAACAGTCGTAGAAGTTTCCAAGGGGTCCGATCAATCATGAGCTTCTTCGGGTTCGGCCAGTCGGCCGATATCGAAATTGTATTCGACGACGCCGAACATCGCAAAGTCGTCGAAGTAAAAAACTCCGATGACGGTAAAAAAGATAAACAACTACTGTACTACGACGGAGAGACAGTTTCCGGACACGTGAACGTCACCGTGAGAAAACCCGGTTCCAAATTAGAACATCAGGGTATAAAAGTTGAACTGATCGGACAAATCGAATTGTTTTACGATAGAGGGAATCATCACGAGTTTTTATCCTTGGTGAGAGAACTAGCTCGTCCCGGAGATCTTCTTCAACACACTTCGTATGCTTTCGAATTCGCCAACGTAGAAAAGCCATATGAAGTATATACGGGCTCTAACGTCAGATTGAGGTATTTCGTGCGAGCCACGGTCATCAGACGCATCACGGACCTCACCAAAGAAGTCGACGTGGCCGTGCACACTTTATGCAGTTATCCCGACGCACACAACTCCATCAAAATGGAAGTCGGCATCGAAGATTGCCTTCACATAGAGTTCGAATACAATAAGTCTCGGTATCATCTGCGCGACGTGATCGTCGGGAAAATATACTTTTTATTGGTGCGCATAAAGATCAAGCACATGGAGATTTCCATCATAAAACGGGAGACGACGGGATCGGGCGCGAGCACGTTCACCGAAAACGAAACCGTGGCCAAATACGAGATCATGGACGGGGCCCCCGTCAAAGGCGAGAGCATACCGATACGTGTATTTTTGGCCGGGTACGAACTCACTCCTACTATGAGAGATATCAACAACAAATTCTCCGTCAGGTACTATTTGAACCTCGTCCTCATGGACACGGAAGACCGCCGGTATTTCAAACAGCAAGAAGTCACCTTGTGGCGGAAATGCGACCGAACCCGGACGCTCGGATCCTCGCAAGCGAACACTCCGCCCCAGCACCTCGTGGGGTCGCAGCCTCAGATGCAGCGCATGTCTCCGACGGTCCCTCAATCGGCCGATCCCCTAGAAAGCAGCAGACAAAGTTCCGAGAACAAAGAGAACTTCAAACAGATGGAGAACGCCGCCGATAATCCGTTGTTTGTCGAGAAGATCTCGGCGCCGATCGAAGTCCCCCCGAAACCGATCGTCGAGAAGAAAGAGGTCGTCGAGGAACCCGTCAAGTTGCCGCCTCCGCAAAAGGCCGAGAAAGCGGAGAAGACTCCCGTCGCGGAAGCGGATCCGTCACAATAGCCGTTGCTGTCCACCATGCGGCCCTTCTTGGACTGCGAGGTCTGCAACGTGGCGTCGAAGCGTAGCAAAATCGCTCCGAACGTCTAGTTACGGTCGGGACGCAAAGAAATCCAGTGTAAATTGTTTTGTAACGGACCATTGTGATGAATTTGTGTGCTTCTTTACATTTATATATGGAATATCAAAAAAATTATTAGATGGGTTTTTCACTACTTAGTATCTTCAATTTGACGGATTCGTATTTTAATGTATTTTTTTTAAATTGAAATCGGTTGAATCGAAGGTCTTTTGTGTTTTAGATTTCATGAATTATGTAAACATTCCTTAAAAAAAAAAAAATGTATTATTTACAATTGTTATGTAAAAGTTTTTCTATATGATTTGATAGAATCGTCTATTCCTTGTATATATGTATTATTACAAGTAAAATTCTGTCTATTTTTTGATTTGGAAACGTATACCATATCCCTTTTTGAGTTTTCTTTTTTATAGCATGAAATGTTACCTAAATTTACATATTGGATATTGAATGTAAATTATAGAATCTTATTAAATCATAAATGTATAAAAATCAACTTATTTATATTATGTAAGTATTTTATGACTTTAAATAATGTTTATATAACATATTATATAAAATAACGTATATGTATTGTTCTCGTACACTTTGCAATTTTTGAACAAAAAGGCCGAGTTCGATCCTGATTCTTTTCGATGCTCAAATACAAAGCACTTGCATGCAGTTTTAGGAAATTGTTAATCCAAAATCCTTTTTTGTTTAGTTTTCTAATCAGTTTATTTTGTTATTCTCATCGGAGCCAATATTTTTTACAAATATTCACACGTGCTATCAACATTGATATACTATTTGTTTAAATGTGTTTTATTCACAAATATATTGATATAAGGAGTATTTTTTTTTTTTTTTGATGAACCGCTTGTAAAGAAATCATGTATTTTATTTTACGATTGCATGCGTGAATTGTGTGATTGAACATTTGTACAAATGTCCATAAATAGTTTGAACGCTGTTCAATGACTGTTGATAACAATAAATATATTAATAAAAGTATATGATTGAATTTGATTTTTTTTTTATATTCACATACTCGTTTTCAGGTTGAATGATGATGACCCATTTTTTGGTTTGTATTTGAAAATTAATACTGACCATTTATATTAAATGGATTGTATTTTGTGGTCAGTATTTGTCGGGCAGCTTAGACATTTTTGTATTATTGGGAGTTTCACAATATTTTGATAAAAATTGTTTTATTGCGACTTTGCTAAGTATGTTTAAAGATCCAGTTTTGGAAATGAATATATATGTCATGCTTCATTTTTGAACCGTAATTTTCTGAAATATGGACTTTATTTTCATTGGCTTTTTTTCTGACTTGTGAAACTTTAGCCTTATAGATATCGCAGTCCATGTATATTTGTCTCAACCCAAAATTTTGATAAAAATAAACGAAATTGCTGAAAAAAACTAAACTTTACCCAAACTTACCTAATTCGAATCAATCCTCAATAATGTGTATTTATGACAGATCAAAATATACATGGATAAGTTTGAAATACACTTGGACTGTGACATAAATAACAATCACAACATAAAACTAAAAAAATATCAAACTAAACCTAACTTAATTACTGATACTTAAAAATATGAAGAAGTGAGGAAACAGAGACAATGAAAAGGAAAAAGTTCAAATCTTGGTGAAAAAACATAAACAAATTGCTTTTCCACTGTACATTGTATTAAAATGTAGCAATTTCACAAACGAAGTGTAACATATATACACATATGCTTCAATTTTTAATTAATACTCAATACTAGTTCCCGCACTTAACTAGCTAAAGTTAAATTATCTAGCATCACTATTATACTGACAATGTAATAAAATAATACTGACCAGAAAAACATTTAAATGCTGACCAAATATATTTTTACCGATAATTAGTTCTCAATAATACACAAAGTAATTGCATCTTTAATAATCTATATAAAAATAACTCAACGTTTGTACAGTAAATTTTTATCGATTTCCAGAAAACAACTTCCAAGAGTCGAGATGCGCTGAAGTCCTCGAGGAGATGCGCCAATGTTGTCTCGTATGGCACGAAGTTTCTTTGTGTTGTGAAGGAATCAGCTTGGAACCGCCGTCTGAAAAAGGAAAAGAGGAAACCAAACCCAAAACACCCAACAAACCTTAACAATGGATTCCTTCGGGCGTAAGACTCCTCCGATCAGGGAAAAGCCATACGTTATAAAAAAACAGAGCATCATCAACAGATATCCTCGTGCTTTCGTCGGCATCACGACGTTCGTGTTGCTCTCCATATTCTTCTCTAGGCCCATCTACGACATTTTCTTCAGCCGCAGGTATCCGGGATTAGCCAATCCCATCCTCAGCGATCATCCGAAGTTCGTGCCCAGACAAAAGAAAGCCGAATAGAACCTGCACAGCATGGAATCCGTGAAAAAAGCTCACAAAAGACTTGGAATGTATCCGAAGTTGCTCGCCAAATGCAGCGAAAGTGCCAGTGTTTACGCTAAGTGCGTCGTCAAGAACGATTCCATCAAAAAGAACGATTGTTTGAACGAGTTTAACGATTTTAAGTCTTGTCTATTGAAGGCTGCTAAAGATTTGAAAACTAAATTGTAAAATTTATATAATACTTATAATGAACGTATTAACTGAATTTATCAAATTGCCGTTCGGCACCCATTTAATAATCGGCACGATCGTTAGATTGTTTTTAATATTATATAGTCAATTTCACGATGAAATGTACGCAGTTCCGTACACCGACGTCGATTATAGAGTATTTACTGATGCTGCAAGACACATGTTGAATGATGAATCTCCGTACAGAAGGCACACTTATAGATATTCTCCTCTCCTCGCATTGTTCATGATTCCTAATATCTTATTGAATTCGAACTTCGGTAAAATCCTTTTTTCTCTAGTTGACATATTAGTCGGGGTGGCCATAAAGAAATTGGTATGTGAAAATAAAATTTTGATGTGCGGTACGAAGAATTCTAAAAGAATCAATGCAATCGCGGCACAAAGCGCACTGTTTTGGATTTATAATCCGTTATCTATCGTTATAGCGACTCGAGGGAATGCAGATAGTCTTGCGTCTTTCCTCGTCATTATGTCGTTGCTTTTTCATGAAACCGATGTCGTTAAAGGATTGAAGAAGTATTTTGTGTTGTATTAAATTTCCAGAATGATGAAAATTAATGAAACCGATTTCTTTGTCTTGTAGTTAATTAAATTAAAATTATATTGTACCTTTCGCCGAATATAACTAATTTGCTTTCGAAAATTTTTCAATGAAATCGTGGCCGGCGCAAATGGCGCATTTTCAAACAATTTTTATAATCATTTCATTCATATACTACGTTTCGAAGAAAAAATATGACGTTTCCAACTTTCCAACAATTACTGTATTATTATATATTACATGACAGCGATCAAAATAAACATGCATTACTGCATCAATCATCCACGCATTATCTTCCGGTTCAACGACTAACCATTGGACTCGTTTAAATTTAAACTCCGTGCAAATTCGATCAATCAACCGACATACATACCGCCTATCGTAATTGAACTTTAGTCCAAAGATATTTAAAAAAAATGGAATATCTTAAAAGGGTTCATATGTGCATTGCACAAACAGGAAAAAAATTATACACAAACGATAAACGAACATTTAAACGTTCACCGTCACAGTGCTGGGCGCGAACGCGAAAACTCAATTACGATTTTTTTACACCCGCCCAACTTTCGTATGATCCGATCTCGATTCATTTTTAATTCGTCTACAGAATTACGAATCCGAAATTATTTTTTTCTTGTGTAACTTTTCGGCAGAGTCCGCAATAAACCGGCACTGAACCGGAACCGGAATACCGTTCTGTTTGCCAACGGTATCCGCTCTCGAGCGCGACTTGCAACTATTGCGGATAGCTTCATTAAAATCATTATCGTCATCTTGTTTGCCTATGGAATAAAAAATAGACATGTCGATTCTGTGCATAACAGTTCGTTGCGATTACGAGGAAAAAAGCAGTAAAATCGGACGATCCGATCGCCCATGATTTGCGGATTATTTGAACCGTTCGTGTTCTGGTAGCGGAGCGTTGTAATTATATTATTTGACTGGGCATTTTATGTTTCATAAAATTTTGTTCAAAATTAGTTTGTCATTGATTCTTTTTTCCATTTTAAAATTTTATGTAAGGTAAACAAACTCATAACAGCGTTTCAATGTATCATATTAAGTGCATTAGTTTGTTTGACATTGATTTAATAAATTACATTTGAACTTGGAAACAAAAATTTCAATTATCACCTTTCGTTATAATCTGAAAAATCCTTGAATCGAATTTGAAAATTTATGAACACTACCCGATAATGAAAATATAACAATTTATCGCAAAAACAACCACTTGTGCAATTTTATTAAATTATCAGCTTCAGATTTAATATTTGTTCATTATTAATATTCATATACATACATTTTGTATGGCCAATAAGACAGATATATCAATAGCTTTTGTTCGATATATTATTATTTAAAATTACTGTTATTTATTTTACATGTAGATTAATTTTATATTCGGCACGTAAACGTGGGTAGAGCAACCTGTCCGAAATACATTGACCCCTCCAAATTAATACATTTTTTTCATTGTTCAACACAATAAATATTTGTTTTTCATACAAACGTTTCATGACATACACCACTTGATATCTGCTTAAATGTAAACTGAACTGATGATACGATAAGCCGCTTCAAAGCGTCAATTATTTCCGCTTTCAGAACGATGCACACGTGAATGTACATTTATATACAAAAGTCGAGCTCGTTTGTCATTTAAATTTCATATGAACAACGTTGTTGGAAGCGTAATATTTACATTCGTATATCAATATTTTATAACCCGGATTGATAATATCTAAAGTGTGCTTCGCAGGCGGAAAACTCGTACAACTCGCATTCGGACTTGCCCCGTTACCAGAACGGGATGTACAATAAGGGATTTTCGTCCAGCAGGGAAAATAATTTCGAAAATAAACCAGAATCTATAATGAACGGTTCTAAAACTACAGTCGATGTTGAAATCGTTGCCAAAGATGAAGAAAATGTGCCTATCTCCGATTTACCTTTAGTAGATTCGCTCTTGGCGTACAAGAGCGATGTTTACGGTTGCAAAACACCTTTAGTGCCTCCTAGAAAATCTAGAGAACATTCCAAAGAAAGAATTGTCAAAGAAAATCGATGTTCGGCCGATGTTGAAACCAAAAAGTATACAGAACCATTTTCTTTTTTTACATAAATATTGAATACGATACTATTTTTGGATTCTATGCTCCAGGTGCGACGAAGAAAACAAACAAACAGACATGGCGGATATAATATTTTATCCAGAGCACGTAGAAGAAATTGTTTTAGCTCGAAAATCTCCAATAGAAAGAAGATCTAGAGGAGTACAAGCTTGGCCTGCACCTCCGTACAGGTGAAAATACAAAATCCAACTTTTATAAATTTAACAAAGTTTCACATTTCTCATAAAATTTCCGTCGACAGATTGAGAGTTTTACCGTACTTCGACAGCGGCAAGAAGTTCAAATGCAGTTTGTCACTCGTGGGAAGATTGGTTTTCAGTCAAATTGGACTCGGATCCATATTATTCCTATGGGCGTTGGCTGGAGCCACCGCTTTTCGATATACAGAAGGTGAGCACTCTCGAAATTGATTGTATTCATTCGAAACGGAAGACCTTTGTTTAGCATTCGATTGAGATAGAGATCGTCAACCTTAATATGGATCGAGCTGGGGACCAATGTCTGTATTCGTATATTATATAACGAAATATCGCTATGAAATTACATTTTTTTTTTTTCAATTTTTTTTTATTATGAGAAATCGTAAACGATGACGTATGATACACATCATCGTGAATTTATCTCAGTTTTTTATGTTTATTTCATATCGCTGTGTGCAATGATTTCTTTTGTCTCATTTGAAAAATTATGTAGTTGAACGAACTTCTCATTTAAAGAAAAAAAAAATCATTCTAAAATATTATTTTTTATGACCGATAATGAAGTACGATCAATAATTTTCAAAAAAAAATCGTACGATTTCACAATGATCACATTGTTGAAGAACAATTCATCAATCATTACAATGAATATAACAATTTACATACAAAACCATCAACCACCTCATATAACATCACATCACACGACCGCAAACCACAAATCAAGCGCACGTTCCTCGCGCAACGATTAAGCCACGGAATTTTCGCGCCTTTTTCCCGCCCATTTTCATTTGGCACACGTCAGAGCGAACGCCCCCGGTCCAAAACCGCAATATTATGGCGTAAGACGAGCATTAAAACGTGATAAACATACGAAACGGCAGGACACGCGAGTCGCGCGTTTTCACGACCGCCAACCGCGGCCTTCGTACTGAAAATTAACAGTGACAACAACGTAAAGCGTGTGTGTGTACATTCGTAGATACCATCTGCCGTCACGCGTGCGAGTTTTCCGCTTTTCGCGCCGTTTTTCGAAAATTCATGAATGCACTGTTGGTTCAGCGGCGCTGTAATTACGTGTGGATAGTGCCGTTTGTTTTTTGTATCGATTCGCGCTAGATTATTGTGATTTTTTATATAAAGATTATAGTGAGGTTAATGTTAACGTATTTCATGAGTCGGAAAAGTGAATAAGATTTACTTGCAAATTTACGTTTACGCTTATCGTGGAGTTTTACTTTATGAGATTTTTAAATTATCATAGAAATTAAATAATATGATAAAAGTCAGTATAAAAATAATGTGTAATATGTTAATAATTATAATTAGGGTGGAAATTATTTTTTGAATTATAAAAATTGAAAAATAATGGCATTTTAATTGATGTATTATTTTTGAAAATTGACGGTGATTTGTAGATATTATCAAATATCCCCTACATATAATATAATAATGGACGTGGCGAAAATTAATCAGGGATTCCGTGCTGTATGTAATTTTAGTAAAATGGAGCTATTTATATAACTGTCAGTTTTACAGTAACAGAAATATATATTTTTATTATTTTTAGATAAACATACACATCAATTAATATTACTGTATAAAAATACTATTATATTCAAACAATAAAAGATTTTTTATAACACATTTTAATTACATTATTGCTCATTCAAAATCATTCGTTTAATTGATTCAATAATTAAAGTTATTAATTTAACACTTATTTATTTTTTTGCAATTCAAATAATCAATTCATGAGAATTTTATTTTAAAAAATATTCGATGAAAAAATTAAACTCGGAACACTTTTACATTAATGAGAACCGAATATCCGCTCGATTTAACGCTCTCAAAGTGAAAATTGTTTGAGAATAATTAAAGAAAAAATGCATTAATTCACTTTTCCGATAGAAAATACGTCAAAATTTGATTCACGTCTGGCAGAAAGGAAATTAGTGAATTAACATTTAACAGAAGCGTAACGAAACAATAGTGAAAGGAGTGGCGCGGAAATGGAGCAATGCGACGCCACGCAACCAGAAAATGTAGGCTAAAAGTCAAAATTCTCTATTCTCCTAAATTAAATTTTCAGAGTTTTCTTTTGGATATCGATCGTATTGTTCATTGAAACTAGTTCTCATTAATAATAATATAGTTCCTATTCGTATTTCTCTAGATACTATTGTATTGTATTGTATTGTATTAATTTGCATATCAGATGATACTAATCGTATCATATTTTTAATTTTATATAAAATTTTAAAGATTTTTTTAATATGAAATAAATTATTATTTACTTAATAATATAGATATTTAAATTTTTGCCAAAATTTTAATTTATTTATCAAAAAATATATAATACCTACAATAATGATTTAATTTTCTTCGAATATAAATAATACAATTTCCTTCCATAGAATTTTTTTGTCTAATTCTATCATATTAACAAAGTGAAATTTGCATACAATACCGCGACAATTTTATCCGAAAAAAAATAACACAACCAAAATAAATTTGTCCACGAATAATTTAGTACGAAAAAAATATTAAAAATACAAAAAAATTATCAGATTTCATTTTTTTTCATAGGCACAAACATCCAAATGACAAAACTATTCAACGAATAAAAATCATCAATCACCATTCACACCACATTTTTTTCTCAAAATCCCGACCATGGTCACCCCAATTACACCGAAATCGATACGCGACGACTTTCCCATATTCAGACACACTGGGTGTCAAGAAATCAATATTCGACCGTGAAAAAGCGGCATCAATCGTAAAATTTTCCGGGGGGAAGTTACAGGGCGAACTGCAACTCAGTATGCATATAATTATAATGCACATAGAATCGATATTTAGCTAATAGACTATGCAGAAGCGTGTTCTCGAATGGCGCTTTTGTGTTTCGCATAAATTAAAATGTTATGCTAATGGTTTCGATAACATTGTTAGTGGGAATATGAGGAAAAATTGTTGGATTGATGTGCTTTAGTGAGCTTTTTATTTATATTTTTATAGTTGAGTCTCGTGTTACATTTTTATTCGTGACAATTTATGAAGTATACTTTTTATTGAGTTTCCTTGAAAACGTTTTCCACTTTGTCATCGATTCTATTGCAAAATTTATGCTTCACATTTGAATAATTTCAAAAATATTTTTCTTTTTTTATACATAACAAAATTCATCTAACGACACAACTTTTAACTTTTCTATCATATTTTTATCATCAAGAAATTTCTATCGTATAAAATTTGCACTTAAACACGATTTTCATTAAAAAATTAATCAGATAATTTTTCCAGGCCCCCGAGAAGAACGAGCAACCGAAGAGCTTGTCCAGAAGCAAAAAGATTTAGTCACTAGTCTAATAACCCAACTGAGAGAGGTAAGCCCGACTCCCCATCGCGCCATCCAACCCTTGACCCGCCCGAAAATTCAAAAAGTTTAACCTCAAGCCATGACCCGCGACCGAGACCCACCCCAGCCGTTCTGTTTCGATATTTTTATCGACAAACCAATAAACAGACTGTCCGAGCGGGTGAAGGATTCGCCCATCGAAGTAATCGTTTATTGATTCCGTCGGCCGTCGAAGCCTTCGGCTCTGTGGCGGAGGTGGAGGCTTCAGAAAGGTGTGGGCCTTTGTGTATTGTCAATATTTCTTTCGAAGACACTGTGACCCGATTCTGAGACGGCCAGGAGTGGCCTATGGATAATGTTGGACTGGCAACAATACGTCGTTAACAGTTATACGAAAGCCCTCCGTCGATGGTTTCGTAAAAGGTCATCCGATTACGGTATAGATTGAAGTGCTGAGTGTTGGTTTTTCGAATTTTCCGTTTTGGTGATTTTTCTTTTCTTCGAATTGATTTGATTCGTTCTTTTTTATATGAAGCGTATTATAAAATAGCAATACTTACTTAAAATTTATATCAAAATTTATTTTTAAAAATTAGACATTATTGATGAAATTGATTTTTTTCAATTTATGTAGTCCAAAGGGTACTGCTAGTCATAAAATTTTCACAACATTTTTTTTAATATATCTTAAATTAAATGAGTTCAAATGACGCATTAGTATACACTGTAATAATTAGTTTCCCATTAATTACTATGTGCTTAAATTTATTTTATGTTTAGTTGAAATCGTTAATCTTCAATCATTTATTCATATCAAATGAATCGATCATCTATTATTATTAGCCCAAACTTAATTATATAATTAAATACATGATAAAAATTTCATCATTTACCTTCATAATTTTTTTAATGAATTCAGTATTTCATTTTGCGGAATACAAAACTAAAATTAATTTTCAACATTGCCAAATTAAAATTTTCACAAAAATGAAAAATTCTATTGCACGTTTTTACTGCACAACAACGAAGTTACATAAAAAATAATAATGACTGCATTGAATCAAAAAATTATATAAAACCAGCAAACAACTCCAATGAAAATCGCATGATTCGATCAATTTTCCAGTCAACTTACTCTCATTATAACGCAATAATATACGAACAACTCAGTTGAAAATGTCTTTTTCAGCATACACGTGAACTATAAAATTAACCATCAGATCGCACATAATTCAGCGAAATACGCAAAGCGGATCCGATGCTGCTCTGCGGCAAACTTTCGCAGAAGTTACTGCTAAAAATGAAAAAGGCCTTTCGTACATTGAAAGAAAATGGTACGAACGGTCTCGAATGCGGTTTTTGTTTTCAGAGCTATGAAATATCCCTCATAACGAATTTTCAGCGTCACGCGACCGCCGCCCGAAGCCGTAAAATTTTTGTGACAAGTGTAAATCGAAAGAAGATTATAGAAAGTAATCACTTCAAATGTATTGATTACTGCACTGGTACAAAAGTTGTATTATATTGCGATTGTTTTGAAAATTTTAAGAGTGGAATTTAAAAATCGTTGAATTCTAACTAAAATCTATTGATTTTTATGAAAATTTCTTCAAAAATTCAACATATTTTGACTTGTTGTCAAACGACAAAATTTTAATGAAAAAGTTTTACATTTAATGAATTATTAACATTATCCATACTCGATAAAAATTTTCGTAGTCACTTTCGATTTTCAAAAAAAAATTCGTTTACGGGTCAAAGTCGAAGGTATTTCAAACTTTCTTTGTGAACATCTAATGAGTTTTTTTCTATTTCAGGAAACTTCAACCAATAGTGAATGGGATAAAATAATAGAAAAGCATATGGCGTCTCATGAAAAAATTTTAGCGGAAGGAGGTACTGGAATGGGACAAGTTACAAGTGGACATGTTTGGACATTACCTGGTTGTGTTCTATTTGCAGTTTCCCTCATCACTACTTTAGGTATTAATATTTTTTTAATTCAAATAAACATATGATATATTAACTTTTAAAAATAAAAATAAATTTCAGGGTTTGGAGCACCCGTCCCTAAAACGCCTGAAGGTCGTGGAGTTGCAATAGCATTTGCCGCAGTAGGCATTCCATTGCATCTACTTCTAGTCTTAAATATAGGTATGGCTATTGCTGCCAAACTGCATTCAGTAGCCAACAGAAAACCAAAAACCGATAATGAATCTCAATGTGAAACCGGCAACGAAATATCAAAAACTGAAAGTAAAATCGATGAATCATACCATAGAAGTAATGGCATCTTCAGTGCTAGCAGACATAAAAGAACCGGCAGTGAACCAATAGGGAGACAAGCACTAAATAATATCGCTAATCAAACTGGTTTCAGATTGGATCAATCGAAAGAAATCAAATACTTTTATATAACCGAAACAGATCCTAAACAAACAATGTTCAACAATGAAAGTCAAGATATAGATGAAAAAACGAAATGGTCTGTAACAAATGATAAAGCAAACAATGACTCTAACGACGTGCAACATGTCACTCCTAAATTGCTGAAGTGGTTTCCATTCATTGGCATTTTTGTTTACTTTGTCATGGGTGTTTTACTCTTTGGTGTTGCAAGATGTCATTCTTTCTCCGATAGTTTGATGTTCCCTCTAGAATTCACCGTAGCTGGTGGGGTTGCTCTTACTCCTGGATATGTAAGAGTATTATATGCATTGTATTTAGAAGGTGCAGTAATGTGGACAGCGATTACTGTATCAGTTTTACAAGTGTCCGCTACTCAAGGATTGACAAATATCGGTCTCAAATACAATCTGTTAACAAACTCTAGATAATAATAGTAGTATGCCTTATATTCAAATATGTGATATTGTGACGAATTAGCAGTATATGTTACACATATACAAAATTAATTATTTTTATGTTTTATCGTAAGTCCAATCGATATATTGTACTTCCAATTGTAATTGTGTACTGTACAAGGCACTAGATAATGATAAATAAATTAAGTCATGTAATATATATGAAATGCTTGTTTGTAATGCTTAATCCTTGGTTTGAATCCAAAAATCTCATACTTAAAAGTAATCTGATGTAATCGTAAGTGAATAATGAAAATTGGTTTCCCACATTTAAAAGATTAGTGCAGGGGATGAGGCAAGTCAAAATATAATATTTACATCATAGTATGTAATTTAATGACTAGTTTTTCAAATTAAGACTTCATTTATATAACAATAATTCGTTATTTTTTATCTGGAAAATGTAAAAAGAAAGACACCTTTTTATAAAATAGTCTTTATTGTTACTATAAATTTAGTAACTTAATGAAAAATTGTTTGATAATGCAAATACAAAAAATATATTGGAATATTATATAATACATAAATCATACTTTTGATAACAAATTTAATTTTTATTTGAAAAAAAAAAACAATCATGACTTAATTATTTAATAATATATTTGTAAATTAATAAAAAAAATATTGAACTTTTTATTCAAATATACATTCATCGCTGCATATTTTTAATATAGTCATAACATAAAATATGATATGAAAATGGACGTTCAATAAAAATTTATCAAAAAAGGCAACTGAAAGCATTAACATATTTAATTTTATATATATTATCCATATATACTAGTAAGGCTCGATGAGTTTACTGTGAATGCTCAATATGCTCTGAAAAAAAATGAAAACATATGCGTTAATTGCATGTATGATGTGAAAAACTTAGAATACCAACACTCAAAATATACAATATAAAATATAAACAAATTATACAATCTACATGCTTTGACAAATTAATTACAATAAATACACAAAAACATCTATTGAAAATTATTACATGATTCAGTGGATGGATCTCTGTACAGCTAAGGGCACTCCTTCTTCAATTAACTTTTGATGGACTCCACTCAACGCCTATTAAACGCAAAATAAATAGTAAAAGCAACAAACACATGCAGAAGCAAATTTTCTTTGAAAAAGAAGCTATTTTTGTGTTTCTTTATACAAAACTACAATGTAGGGATTGTTTATTATATACAAATGCTTTTATTATTGTATGAAATAACATTTTCTATAATAATACTGATGATTTTTTTTTAAATGATAACTGCGATAATATTAAAACAATAATTTTTTAAAATTACATGATAAAAATAAAAATTCATGCAAAAAAAAAATTTAGTGCGTTAATTCAACTTAAAATGATCAAATCAATTAATGTTACTTCATCTAATTGTTAAGTGATATTATTACTTTTATAAAAATAACTTACCTTAAAATATTTCACAGTTTTAACTCGCAGTTCCAATGTCGCATCTTCATCACAAATCATGAGAGTATGTGGATGTTGTTGGAAAGCAGATACTGTCCACATATGATTCACACCTTCTTCTATGGCTTTATATAGTGCAAATGCTTTATGCGCTCCCGTAATTAAAATCATTACCTGATGATTATAAAAAAAATCATAATTTTATAAAATACACTTTGAATGCTATTGCGACACATAAAGTTGTTAAATTACCTCTTTAGCATCCATAACTGTTCCAACTCCAACAGTAAGAGCTTGCTTAGGCACTTTATTAATGTCGTTCCCGAAAAATCTAGCATTAGCCTCTAATGTATCGTGAGCTAAAGTCTTGACTCTGGTTCTAGATACTAAACTAGAACCTGGTTCATTAAATGCTATATGGCCATCAGGTCCAATACCTAAAAAAATCATTATTTTATTGAAATTGAAAAAAAAAAATTTTTCGTTAAAATTATTGTATTATATCCAAATCGTGACCTCCGATAAAAAGTTCAATTCCACCGGCATCTTCAATTTTCTTTTCATAATTATCGCATTCGGCAACTAAATCAGACGCATTTCCATCTAAAACGTGAACATTTTCTGGGTCTATATCGATGTGTTTGAAAAAATTGTTCCACATATAGAAATGATAACTTTCAGGATGATTCCTCGGAAGATCTAAAACACAAAACAAATTCAAAATCAAAAACATTGCGTAACTGGAAGATCTAAAACACAGAATAAATTGAAATAAAAAAAAAATTGTGTAATGATGAGCAATGTGTTTATTTTAACAACATTAAGATCTATATGTTTACATTAAAATCATTGAGATTCATATGAATATCATTAAAATTGGTAGGCGACCCTCTCAAAGGGCTCCCAAGTGACTGTCTCATATACAATATCATGGTTTATGACCCAACATGCCATCAAACCCAAACAGGGACTCTCATGATTCTGTCATCGCCTAGATCCAGATAAAGAAACAACATTACAGGACCATCAACCATCGCCAACTAAATTTAATTTTTTGAAATTTTTGAGAATGGTTGTTGTTGAAAAATTTAATTTAAGGTTGACCATAACTTAAACTAAAATTATCTGTATCCATCTGTAATTGTAAAGTTTGCACAATAAAAGCTGCATCATTGACTAGAGTAACTCATAGTTTCCTTACTGGAACTCATCAGCGAGTAAACCCACAAGGCGTTTGTAAAGTTATTATTTTTTTTAATTATATATTCTATAGATTTAGAAATTAAACATTTAAAATACTCAATTTAAATACTTGCCTACATACTCATCCATATTAAATGTCTTAACATATTTGAAAGAAACTTTTCCAGCCTTGTAATATTCAATCAATTTTTTATACATTCCTAAGGGAGTGCCACCAGTAGGCAAGCCAAGTACGAAGTATTTATTTGGTCCTCCACCATATTCGTTGATCCTTTTCATCACATATTTAGCAGACCATTCTGCTACAGTATCGGAAGTTTCCAAAATTACTAGACGCATCTTGAAACCTGAAATGTTTCTCAAATTTAATGAAAAAAAATTGCAAAAAATTACAAAGTAAACAGTTCATATACCGATTTATCAGTTATTTATAAAAAATTGTATTATTTAACATGAAAATTTGGTATCCAACTGAATGGCCTATTTAATGTGTTTTTTCATAAGAGATAAGAAAAAATACAATATTGATTAGTGTCACGTTTCAACATAACATTCACTAAACTAAATTAGTATATAAGCATAAAAATAATTAAAATCCCATTAAATTTATGACAGCTTAATGAGTTATAATCTATTTACTTTTTGTTTGCTATGTAGAATAAAATCTCACAAAACCAATGTATCTTTTTTGTGATACGGGTGTTATAAATGGATATAACAAGTTAAGACTGGAGTCATGAATTCACAAATACTGTGGTCGTCGATAAAAAGATAAAAATTTTGCGGTACAGATCCTGATAAAAAAATATTGTCTATTTGAGTAATTTATGACTTTTCAAACATAACAATTGTGTCGTCAGGTCATAACTTTTATCATATAAGATTTTAATATATCATATCAACAAATTTGATGAAATTAAAAGTAAAATGTGTGCCATAAACAAACTTAAGTTTTTATCTGATCTTATTGCAATCAGTAAATAAATAAAAATAAAGCATTAAACAATAAAAAGTCAAGATAATATGAAACGAAAATCGACACAAGTTCAATGCATAAATAAAATAGAATATTTTTTTTTATATTGTCATAAGAAATGTTTAAAGAAAAAAACTAGTTTATAAATAGTAGTTCATAGAATACAATTTGTATGCTCAAGTATAATAAAAAATGAACAAGTTTTATAATTAGAATTCTAAGGATCTTTTGCAACAAATCTTAAGATGAAAATCTAGCTAAAACGAAATATAGAAAAATTTAATTTACAAATTACTTAGCCGTTCAAACTTAATTGAAACAACACTCGGGACCATGTGTATGGCGAAACAAAATTTCGACAACACCCAAAAAACCACATAATTAACCTTTTTTATTACACCGACTATCAGAAAATCCACCAGCGCAATTTACCAAAATGCATCCGCTTAAACTTACATGCAAAATACAACTTTATCTATGCGAAAAGTATCGATTGAACGATAAGCGAAATAAAAGGATAACGACACGCCGCCTCCAATGCCCCGACGAAAACAGGTTGTAAACACAAAAGCTCCGAAAGACCATCGGATTTTAGCATCGCCATTGAAAACAACATCAATGAACACGAAGAAAGAACAGGAAAGATTGAAAGTTCACCTTCGGGAAGACAGGAGTTCGGGTTGGAGCTGACACGACTCACGTACCAAGAACGCTCGACGCCGGCTGACGAACGGCAAACTGGCCGGCCAACGAACTGTCACCAAAGATATCACGTGACTCGTCCAGTGCTCCTCAAACTTTTCTTTATTATCAACCGGTGTATGGTTTCGATAGTGCTCAATCATTTTATGATTCGTTGACGTTGATTAGTTTTAAAAAACTGCATTTTTTATATTCGTGGTTTTTTTCGAAAAACTTTTAAAATTTTGGTCGTCTTTTACTTTAAGTGTGTCAATTATTTATCGAAAAATTTGCATTTTAACATGAATGGAAATGTATTGTGAGTGCTTAAATTGAAATTCTTAACGTAATTCAAGCCGTGTTAAGCTTTTTTTAAAGAATTTCATTTGTAATCTGAAGGTTATACAGCAATCCCCCCCTATAACGTCCCCCCTTATAACAGCCCATCTATAACGTCTGCGGCGTCCCCCCCTATAACGTCATTTTTTTCAAATGTATTTAAATTCAAATTTAAAAAAAAAAATTCAAATGTATTTGAAAAAAAAAAAATTAAAACGTAAAAATATTCAAAAAAAAAAGAAAAATGAAAAAATTTCATTTATTGATTTTCTAAATTCCCGCCTATAACATCGGACCTATCTTGACGTTATAGGGGGGATTACTGTATTTGTCAATTTTCAACAATATTTTAACAAGTTTCGGGTTTGCATGCTGTATTGTATAAAATAACTATTTGGTATCTGAACTGATAGTATGTACAAATTTAGACAATCTAAGGGGAAATTATTTGAAAAAACTGTCCATCATAATCTCCCTATAATATTTAACGTACAATTTACGCATGAAATTTGTTAAAAAACATAATTTACGGATTTTATAATGCATACGATACATTAAGAAACTTAATTTAAGCACCCATAATGCATTTTTATCGGTCAAAATACAAATTTGTCGATAATTTACGTACCCAAAGTTAAAGATGTAAGGTTTCGACAGTCGCTCAATAATTTTACAACAATTCATCGACATTTTAATTATTAGTTCATTTAAAACTCTGCTTTTGTTTTATTCGTTATTTTTTTTAACTTTGAAGGTTTTTTTTTTTAATATATACAACTTCATCAATCATCATCAATACACCTCATTGTTCGAAAATGGTTAATACCGTGTTTTTCCGAAAATATGACCTACTCCAAAAATAAGCTCTACCATGATTTTCGAAGAATTTTTCCCCGCCCTAAGGCCCCGAAAATAAGACCTAATGAAAAATACACATTACACAAAAAAATGTTGCTTAACATGAGATTAAAACTAGTGATTGTGAATTTTCAAAATGCAGAAATCTCTTTTTTTAACCATTTCTACATTAATTTATTTTTACACAAAGGCCTAAGGTAAAACTTTACTTTGTATTTTTAGATTTTTTTCCCGCAAAAATAAGACACCCTAGAAAATAAGCCCTAGTTTTTTGGTTACAAAACCAATATAAGATAAGATCTTGTTTTTGGAGAAACACAATATTACTAATGAATCAATAACGAAGTTCGAAATTGATCTTGCACTTAAAATTTGTTACTTCAACTATAGAAAAAAATATATTGTATGTTTCCAGGCCATTTTGGAAATTGTGAAAAACTTACCCTCCGAAAAAATATCTCAAATACACGTTTTATCAATAAAGAATGGTATTAATGTTATCGCTTCTAAAATACGATTCTGCGAAATGTTGCATACTTCAGGCCAATGTAGTAGAACGAAAATAATAAAATCGAAAATATAGCATTGAAACAAAGCGAGTTTTAAAAAAAATGTGTTTATTTGAAAATTTTGTATGATTTCATTGTCAGGTGATGATGTAGAACAAATTCATACGAACATTAGTTTATTGTCATTTAATTGTATTGTTCGTTAGATGTAAAACTTATTAAATTATTACAAAAAATAATAAAAAATATTACATTAAAAATAAATATTTGAATAATTTAACTAAACAATATTTTTATAATTACAAACAACACAAAAAAGCAAATAGGTATCATAATATAAATAAAAAAAAGATTACATGGGAGCATGAAAACATAAAGACTATTGTAAATTTACATAGTATACAAAAATATAAGAGTAAATTAAAAAAATAATACAACATATGTATTATGTAATAAATAATATTATTTAGTATTGTCAGCAGCAACCTGTGCAGCTAAATCAGCAAATTTTGCCATGTAATCAATACTTGTTTCACTCATTAGACATTGAAATTGTGTTTCGACCTAAAAATTAAAATAATTATTTCCGAACTGAAAAAAACAAATTATGATACCGCAATTACTTACTGTTTCTTCCGTACCGCGAGACGAAATATTTAAATCTACTATATGTGAATTTGGAGTATCACTAGAATCCTTTAAGGATGAATCTGTCTCTTGTTTTAAAGGTCCACCTTCTAAATGGCCTAGAAATGAGCTTAATGAAAAGTCTTGTTCTGCACTCAACCAATTTTCATCGTTTTCAATTTTTAACAATTGGGATGGACTCATTGAAGGTATAGAAAGATTTGTTGATTCAGTCTTCAAAAGTGCAACATCTAAAATTATCACTTTTATGTTGATTTATTCCAATCAATAAAATTACTAAGAAAAAATTAAAAAAAAAAATGAACTGACCTGAAAAATCATCACACTTACTTGGCACATACATGGCCTGAGTTTTAATACTTCCGACACCAATAGAATTTTCATCTCCTATGTTAGAAGGTAAAGATATGTCTAATAAATTTGAAAGACAAGGTCCTCCTTCTCGAATAATTTCTTTTGAATTTGATATAATGTCATCTGAATTCCAATGAACATCTGACTTTGAGGTTGATCCGAATAAAGATACCTGTAAAAATTAAAAATTGAAATTAAAATACCTTCATTTCATAAAAAGCCACGAATAAAAAACATACATTTGATCGAAAGCCACTGTTTTTATCATCTTCATTTGTATTGTTATTGACAAAACTCACATCACTCTTCTTGATCTCTGATGAAGAATTTTGATTATCTGAATCACTAACCACAGGTGGTGTTAATTTAGACCTTTAATAAATAATGTACATTTTTAAAAACTAAAGTGAAAATTAATACGCAAAATGAAATAGTTGATTTGATGAAAAATACTAACAAATCTTCAGTAGCAGGCACTACCCTCACACATATAGCAGGAAGCAATTGTGGAAGCTTTGGTGAAATTGTCAAAATTTTGGTACTATTTAACTTTGATGCTGTTTGAACATCAATTTTCGGTGGACGAGGAGCCAATGGAATTAACCGCCGTGCCGTAATAGGAATATCTGGCTTTCGCTTTTTTCCAGCTCTGTTAGTCCATGGGGGAAGTTTGCTAAACTGAAAATTGGAAATTAAAAAATTAATATTCATATCATAATTAAATACACTATTTTTAAGAAAATATACATCAAGTTTCTGTTTTAAAGCTTCAGGTGATGGATAAAGTTGAGCTCCTGATCCAACTCGGGGTTTGATTAGAGGAGCTCGAAAAACTTCAGATGTAACTACATCGTTTTCATGTTTTTCATTAGCACTTTGCTTGGGAAGAACATTTACAATTGGTTTTGGAAGAAAATTAACAATTTGCTTGGGAATAAAATCTTCACCTTGTACTTGTAAATTACCTTAAATTTGTACAGTAAAATTACTTATTTTTCATACAATTATCACTTAATCAAAAAAAAAAAAAAACGCTCTTACTGGTTGAAGGCTGATTGGTTGAACCTTCTAATCTAATAATCTGAGCATTTTTTAAATTTTGCGTGTTTACTTGATGTTTATAAGGAACACGAAAAACAGGAAATTTACAAACATTCATATCAGAAGTAGTGCCCAGAATTGTGATCTAATTGTAAATTTTAAAAATAAAAATAAATTTGAGATAAATAGACTTAAAAATTTAAGAATGTGAGAAAAATAATTACATCGTTCGAATTTATTATTGGGTTTATTTTTTTTCCACGTGTCCCACTACAAACGTGGCCACAAGTACATGATGTTGATCCTTTTTTCAAATACAACTGGGACAGCGATAATAATTTTTTTAATCTCATTGTCAATGAAATTACTTGATCTCTCTGTCGAACTATCATTGGGGAATCTGATAATTTTGATTCGGAATATGATTGAAGAGATGAGTTAGCAGAAGTATTGGGGTTGTTAATGATTTTAGAAATTAAATTCAAAGATGACATGTTTGGTTCATCTTCAGTAGAGAGATGTAATTTAGGATCAGGTGATAACACATGAGAATCTAAAATACAAACTAAAATGGTAAAAAAAATAAATTGAATAGAAATTTTAATTAAATACCATGAAAAAATTTTATACCATCTGTCTCGACATTATCTGAATGATTAGGTGAGAGTAGTTCTACGTCTAAGTCACATTTTTTAATTTTTTCCTCTACATTTACGTTTTGGATATTTACATGATCAGCGTCTTTGTTCAATTTATCACAAACATTTTCATTTTTTTCATTAGACTGTTTGATTTGATTAATTGTATTGTCAGGTAAAGGCATTGTACCTTTTGCCCACCAATAATTCAATTCCAATTTTGACTCAACTCCAAACTGCACAAAAGTATTAAAACAAATAATATTCAAAAGCTCCATTACAAGAAAAAAAACAGAAATAATTCAAAGAATAAACTACCATTAAATAAAGATCACCAAATGTCAGATCCCCAGCATCATAAAAACTCCAACCTTTTTGAATTTTTTCTAAAAGCAAATCTCTATTCCAATTTTTTTTAAAGAACGTCGAAAATGTATTGCTTGGTTTTCCATCTTCATTATTATCATTTGTTGGATTATCTCGATTTTGTCCAGCAACATTATCTTGTTCTTTTTTTATTTTTATTTTTAAATTAGCCTAAAAATATTAACAAAAAAAAACAAATATTGAATAGAATGTTACAAATAAGAACATAATAATATATAACACAATAAATCAAAATACTTTAGAGCTCTTCACAGATTTTACAGCAACATCACATTCACCATCAGTTTCATTGTATTTATCATCATATTCATGTTCAGAAAAAAAATCTCTTTCACCAAAATCATTAAAGTCCCTATCATCATTAGATTTTTCATCATTCAATAAATCTTTTGAAATATAGCTTGTCTTATTTTCAGAAAGAACTCCATTCATTCCATCATTGGCAGTTTCATCAATATCAAATATGTTGAAATTCAAATCATTTTTATCAGAATTTTCGATATCTGTTTTTTGTTTTTTTAATGGATCATTATCACCGCTGTCTTTTCTTTGTCGTTTAGCTTTCAAACGACCTCCTACTTTAATACCAGAGTTCGCTACAAAATAAACAAGATATTGATTTAATTAAGAAATTTTTTAAATAATTATAAAAACTCATAAATTCCAGGTTTGCTTACATTGATTATTTGAAGTCTGCATACAAGTTGAACCACTGCCTAATCTTTCTTGATATACTGATAAACTAATTCTTTGACTAGTTAAATGCTCACTAACATTGATAGTTGGAATATTAATATCAGTTCCAGGTCTTGGACCCACATATAACATCAAGTCTTTTGATTCCTCAACTATCTGCCACTTATTGTTGGATGATTTATCAATACATTCTTCACTTTTCCTTAATTGCTTATTTTTCGATTCTAAGTTCTTATTTGTTATTTCAAAACTAGAACCAACAATGTCATCTATTTTTGTTCGTCCTTCTACATTACTTTTGCCAATACTTTCTGAGAATTCATCATTAATTTGTATATCTTGTGTAATACTTAGGTTTGAATTATTTTTTATTGAATTACTATCTTGTGATTGAGAGGGTTCATCAGTTTTTGATGAGGAGTTTTTTAAATCTTTTTTTAAATCTATATAATTTTCTGGCAATACATTACTATGCAAATTAATTTTATTTAATGTCAAAACATTATTAGAACTTTGATTTAATACTGAATTTATTTGTTGATCTAAAGAATGAGAAACATCAATGTTTTTACATTCATCTGATGCAATTAATGTTTCTCTCTAAAATAATTTGAATTAAGGAAAATAACAAAGAAAAAATATGTTTTCATAAAAAATTATATACATTATCACGATAAAGGATACAACAAAATCTGTTGGACTCAACCAACGTCGTTGAAGAGACGTTAATACAGGAGCTATGCGCCTGGAGGGAGCCGCAGCTAAAAGAAGTCTAGGATTATGAGCAGCTGCATGAACACGAGACCATGCTTCCATATCACGAGGATTAAGACATACTGCGATACGAGAAGGTAAACGAAGATTTTCTTCCCATTCTAAACAAAAATCAAAAGAAAAATTAAGTAAATGTAAAATGAACAATTCTATTTTCTAAAAATAATATACATACCTTCTAATTTATTTAAACGGCGCAAAGCACGACATATGGGTGTCCTAACTCGCACTGTTCTTCCTCCAGCACGTATAGCAACAACACCGTGCCATACAAGTTCTGATAACCGACACATTGCTCGAGCTATAACCCCAGATACAAGCCGTTTTTTCATTTCCCCATAATTTATTAGAGTATAAAGCTCCTGAACGACTTTTTTAACATCTGCGAAAAAACAATAAAAACTTTGACTATCATATTGAAACTTTTGATAAGGAAGAATATAAAAAATGACAAATTACCGTCGCCAAATTTGATGTGCTTGGAAACTTTTTGCCACGTTCGATAATAGAAATGACTAACTTGGTGTTTCTTTTTTGTCATATTATCAGGAACACCTTTCTTTTTCATTTTGTTACATATGTATGCAGTTATAGAATCGAAATCTTTTCCATATTCATTAAGTGCTTCGAAAAACAAATTTTTTTCACTTGTGGACCACAGAGCTTTTGGCATTCGTTGTTTAGCTGTATTTGTGGATTGCTTACTTATTATTCCACTAGGTAAGTTCGATGAAGAAATGCCACTTTCTTTCTCCAGTTTTTCCGCAATTTCTTGTTTGATTTCTGTACATAAATTAACGAAAAACACTATTTAAAGTCATTAACTGCATATAAAAAAAAGTATAATCTTATTAAAAGACCTTTTCTATCTTTTTCTAAAGAATCTTGTACTGGCGTAACACTGGATGAAGAATGTTGTGTTTGAGATGAATCTTGTCGCATTTTCTTGAATACCCGTGCACTTGTACGAACTGTTTGTCCGGGAGATTCGCCCCTTTGAACTCCATTATAAGTTGTTAGGGATCCCAATAGTTCAACAGGTTCTGACTTAATTTCAAGCTTCGGTTGTTCCTGAAAATATTCAAACAGATATGTTTTTAAAAAAGAAAAAATATATACTAACTTTACTTTTGAGGTCAAACAATTTTAACATTGCTGAACATAAAATGTATGGTTAATATGCAATCGAGGAAATTTGTTACGAAAATTTCAATATTCTCCCGCATATTGCGAACGATGTTTCATCGGCTTTTTTTTCTAATAGTACAAAACTGCACAAATATTGAAATGTAAAACATAAAATAAATACGAAGAGACAAAAAAAATAAACTTGAAAAAAGACAAATATAAATATATGATCGGCATTTTGTTCATACATGATGTAAATGAGGTGCATATTTTAATTATATTATAATACTAGCGTATTCGAAAAGGCTTCGCCTTTTCGAAACGCTAGATCGCCCTGCGGGCTCGTATGGTGTGCCCT
>JAOXNN020000042.1:2987040-3030491 GCA_028571205.2 Hydropsyche betteni | reverse complement strand
ATTTTTAAGGTATATCTGAGAATATGAGCGCTCTAGGTTCTATCCTCGCGATTTCTATAGCCGATCCAGTTTAATTTTCAAAAAACAGACTCAGAGAACTTTCTGTTTTATAAGTATATAGATAGATAGATATCGTATTTAAATTTCAAGCATCAACAATATATGAACTCTTTTTTAATTTGACAAATTTATTTCTAAATTTTTTTTTCAGATAGCATGATATGTTTCAGAAGTCACAGCCCACCACTAATTTCCATTAACCATAAAATTTTAAAAACATATAATATTCTTCGTGAAAGGATTCTTTTCTCATAAGCCTTCACGATAAGTTTAGAAATGTCGATAAAAGCATTAATCTTATCTTATTTTATTTCCAGTTTATAGTTCAATGCCACAATGAATAAAAATTGCTTCCATAATATAATATGTGTGTTAAAAAAAAGCATCCAAATTATTTTTGATCAGAGTGAACTCTGTCATAGCACATCCTTATGAAATTAGAAATATTTATGTAAAAAGAAAAAAATGTAATATTTCATGATTCCGCGATAAATTTGCACAAAACTGATTATTATGCTCATTATTTTTTATTAAAAAATCAAAAAAATACAGTAGCTGTGGAATCATTAATGATTGCACTTTTTCATAAACGACATTATATAATATTTTAAACTAACGAAACGTAAAAAGCAAACAATTTTTAAATCGAATACAAATTGTCGCATGAAAAACTTACACGCGATTTAAATTTTGCAACAAAGCACGAAAACAAAAGGTCACATATTAATTAGCAAACATCTGAAAGTAAACGTAACCTCCCAATATAAATAGCTTCATATGAAAAAGCAATAATTCAAAAGCACAACAAAAGTCATACAACATTCACACAGGAGACCTTCGCGAAACGAAAATCATCTATGCAAACAAATATAATATAAATATTTCGCAACGCGACATGAACGAAAAGGATATTCACATCCGAGAGTGACGAACATTCAAATATTGGATAATTTATAATGTCCACGACACGCTTTCGTGCGAATGTTTATTCAAAAAAAAAACCGAACAAATGCCAAACGGGGAAAAAACCTTAGACACATTTGAAAAAAAATCTTAAATCTCGTCAAGGACCTCACATCAAATATTTGCATACAAAGATAGATCGAGGTCTTGGCTGAAATAGATAACAGCGACAAAAGCTCACGATCGCAGAAAGGTCACCGGTTTCGATTTGCGAAAAATCAAAGCGAAACGACGAGCATGGAAAGAAAGCGGCACTTTTCGAACGTTCGACGTCTTCGCGATATTTATAATACGGCATTCTTTCGGTGCGAGTCACAAAATCCGCTTCGAATATCCGCTAGGGTGGCCAAGCATAACAATAAGAGGAATACAGTTTATAGTGATGATTTTCGAAAAATTAATTTGAACGAAAATAGAAGTTTTCGCATGATTTTGACTTACTTTTCTAATCGAATGTTCATTGTTAATTTTATGCTAGGTGAACATGATTTTTGTTTTTTTGTCGTTAGGCGAAAATTTTAATTAGAAATCAGATTAGTAATTATTAATTTTTTTTTGGATCATACGTGTATATGATTTTTTTATTCTCTCGGAAAACTTAATCTTTATTTTTTTTAAAGATTAATTTTAACTCATGGCCAATAATCATTTTATAGTTGAAAACGCACAAATTTAGAAATTTCGCCATAATCCGCAGTGCAATTGCTCCTACCGCCTCCCCCGCTCGATCCATTCCTGATTTTAAAGTTTGTAGCAAATATGCAACAGAATCCAATAAAGATTCAACTTTGATGAGCAATTAAAACCAACACACTCCACAAAACTAAACAGGACATCGAAAAAGAAACTCAACCAACTCACAATTTTTCCATTTCGAATTGGACACCCCAACATTTCTCTCGAATCATCCGAGCCAACAATCGAAAGCCCGAACGAGAGACGACCCGCGCAAAACACTTGAAAGCGACAGTGTTGCACCGGCGAACCCAAAAAAAAACGATGATTTCCAAAACCGAAAAAACCGACCGCCGTCAGCCTACTTCCCGCGCCAGAATTCCGTCAACGCGCGCACGCATCGAATAGAAATCATTTTAGCCCTTTCTAATTCGAGCAGCAACATCTGCTCGACTTCGCGCATAATTTCCACGATTTTTTTCCTCGCTGCATTGTATCGACACTTTTACCGTTGGGCTCGGTCGGAGGCTGCTTTCGAAAAAACCCAGTCGAGAGGTGGGCCGAAGAGGCGCGAAGGTAAGCCGTCCAGAGTTCGAGGACACCCCCGCCGGTGGCTGACGATGACGATGACGATGACGACGACGACGACTGTGGCGGCCAGAAGATGGCCAGTGTCAAAAACGAAGCCTCCCGAATAAGGAGCGGGCGTCGCACGCCGCTTTGTCCACCGGTGAAAATATAAACATGATGATGAAGACCGCCTCTCGCAGTCATCATCAGATATTGGCCAGACGGTGTCGGTCCGACACGCATGTCTGACATCGATTTCGGACGTTTCTCGATTTCAAATATTGTTTGTTTTATTTTTTTGTGTGTGTGTATATGTATATGTTAAAAAAAAAAAATTGAAAGAATCGGCGATGTTGATATACGACGTGCGTGAAGTCGGTCGGGTGTGATGAGAGTTTTTTTATCGGTGTAAACTATCGAATCGAATTTTGATTGATGTGAATTTGCGACTTGACGTCGAGTGTAAATATTTGATGATGAAGATCGTGAACGTGTTGTGTCTGTTGCTGTGCATCGCAAGAAGTGGAATAGATTCTAAGGAGCTGCCCCCTGACGCCACAATGACTACGGTATAATAAGTTATAATAATTATGATAATATTTTATATGGATTAATGTACATCGAGTGGACGGTTTCCGAACTGGTCCATGGCACGCGATTTGCGCAAAAAAAAGAACGCCGTTTTCAGCAAACACGTTTGAATTTAACGGATTTTTACTACTCTCAAAACATCAATTTGTGCAGAAAACTGCGCGAGGGATCATTAGAGACGCATTAAACGAGAATCATAACGGTTAAACATTCAAATACTCGAACGATGGCATAGAAAAAATAAATAGATAAAAATTCTAGTCCCGCACCGATCGGAACATTATCGAAAACCCACCATTTTCCGCGACGCCCCTAAAACACATTTCCGAAGAAAACAACAATGAATACATAATGCGTTTCAGAATTATGCAAATTCAGCACTTTTTCGGGCGCACCCACTATTACAGCATTACACCGATCCGATTTGCGAGACTGGTTTTTTTTTTATTATTTTCGAATTCGCCGCCGAATTTCCGCCAACAACTCGCCATTAACGGCCATAAAAAGAGGCGGATTAGCGCAGCCGAAAATAAACCTATTACACCCGCGATTGATTGCATTTAACAACAATAGCGCAATCCGCACTCGATAATGACAATTTATCGGACAGTTGATTATTTTGTATTCGGTGCACAATTAAGAGTACAGATCGGCGAATTTCTCCGTTCCATTTGAGTCGACAGTTTCGTTTTCCTCAGAATTTTCGCCGAACCTAAAACAAATCCGAGACGTCGGAATGGTAAAAGATGGTATCGAGAGTAACTATGACCTTGGCCCACTACGTGCTAAACGAGATCGTGTCGTTAGCATACTTGCATCAAAAAAATCACCGGAAAACCTGCTGTATGACACACATTGCACCGCACCACGTGCTCTATCGGGTGAATCTAAAAAGATTCCAAAGACAGGGCTTTCCAAGGTGTTTCGCCATCGGGTTGCAAAATGAGCGGCTCACTAGAAAAAATAATAGACATGCACTTTTCAGTTTGCGCAACGAGTGCACATGCCGCTTACCCAATATCCGTCGTAATAGAAAAAGTGTGCATTTAGCGTGAAAAAGATGATTTTTTACACAAGAACTCGTTAAGTTGGTCAACGGATTCAATGTCGCTTGATCGATTTCGCCGTTTAACAGAACAGAAAGGAAAACGAACAATATTATGATATTGTCGAAAAATAACATGTCGCATAAACAGACGTTACGTCGGCGAAATTTTCGCTTCCATTTAAGAGGCTCTGTATCTAGAAAGAGAAAGGTTAACTCTCATATCGCCGCAATTATGTTTGAAAATTGTGTATCGATGGTCACGCCATAATTATACCGTTTTCGATATAAAACGGAATCGCGTGCTACCGAATCGACCGACATTGAAATCGAAATCATAGAATTTCGTGAATTAATAAATTATTGAATAGATTAAGCGTGAACGATCCACTCCAAAACGAGAACAGACTTAAACGCACTAAATAATAGAATCTCAAACAATGCATTTCAATTATCGATAGATTTTTTATTGTAGATATAAATCCACTATAAAATATGTATAAAGGCCATAAATGGAAACCAATTTAAAAAAAAAAACATTGAACGCATTCAATGATCGAAAGGTCGAATACATTACATAAATTCAAAATAGGAAACTTGATCGAATCGATCATATGAACAAAATATTGTACAGAGGACATTGAACGATTGCATAAGGCGAACGAGTGCGTTTTTGAGTTCGATGGTAATGAACGTGAAATGTTGCACCGCCTGTGGGCAACTTCAATGGCGAAGGTGACGGCCAACGCGCGCCGACTGGTTCGAGAAAAGTGATTTTTCCGAAAAATAATAACCGAAAAGTATCGTGCGTGTGTCGAAATGGGAAACATAGCCGCCGCGAAATACGAAAATCGAGAATCGAGATTGCGCTCGATGGCTAAAGTTCGATCTGGAGTGTTCAAGTCGGACGACCTTAGAGTAAAAAGGTTTTCGATGAATTCGAAAATGTTCCGTTTGCTTAGAGGGCGTTAACTATTTAGCGAGGTGAAGGTTTTTCGATGGGGAAAAAATTTATTGTCGATGTGTTTATGGATTTGAATACTGTGCTCAATTGAGCGAATAATTTATTTGGCGTTAAATGTGAATAAGAATTCGAATGAATAGATTAAATTGTTGATTAAAATGTAAAACGAATGGCAAGGGAAAAGCTGTGTTTTAAAAATATTCACACAGAACACAATCATTAGGTTGAACGAGGTCATCTACATTTGTGTTTTTGATTAAAATAATCAAATGACGAATAAATAAAATTGTCTCTTATCCTTTTACTTTTTTTAAAAAACAAAATCTTTCGACAAATCGGCTAAATTAAACAATCAACAAAAAATATGCACAAAAATCTGAAGATAATTATAATTTAAAAAAATCAACTCATTATTATCAAATTTCGCTAATGACAACAAAAACGAGTAATCGAGCGACTACATACGCTTCACTTAAAACGAGGAAATAATGCGACCTTTGAATTAGCAATTATCATATTCTCAAATTCACTTACGATCCGAATTTCATACATGTACGCAAATAAAAAAACCAAAACTTTTTTCAGCCCGAAATGGCGATTCTTGGCGGCTATCCCGTGGAAGAACATGTGGTGAGGACCAGCGATGACTACATACTGAAAATGTACAGAATACCCGGAGGACGCAATGGAAAAAAGATCAATCCATACTTTCCACCAGTGGTGCTTGTGCATGGAATGATGACTTCTTCGAGAGACTTCTTACTGATGGGACCCAACAAAAGTTTAGGTATATGATTCAATATAGGTTAGTATAATATGATGAAAGAATCTTTTTGAAAACCATAATGATTTCAGGATTTATTTTGGCTGATGCTGGTTATGATGTCTGGATGCCTAATATGAGGTTCAATCAGTATGCGTCGCATTTCACTAAATTGAAAAGTGATCCATCGTATTGGGATTTCAAGTGAGTATCTGAATTTTTTTTTCAGTTCAAATCAATTTTAAAGTTTCAATGTGCATTGTATTTATTTGTCGATTCGATCGCAGTATATAATTGTAAAATATTTGCAATTGGGTTAAAAGACTTTTAATAAATCGTTTATACAATATTATCCTTCATATTAACGAGCTATTAAGCCGATCGAAAACATATTTTTTAAATTTATGATTTAATATGACCTTATATATATAATTGCTTTTTTCCTACATTTAACACATAATAGAATCAATTACATCATTTACAACAATGCAATGTCAAAAAAAAATGATTTCATCTTATAAAAAATAGATAATATCACATTAAAATTTTCAGCATGGACGAACACGGAGAAATAGACATACCAGAATCCCTGGACAAAATCTTCGAAATAACGAAAGCGAAAAGGGTCCACTACATGGGATATTCGATGGGCGCAAACGTTTACATCATAATGTGCAACAAAAGACCAGATTTGGCAACGAAGATGGCATCTTTCTTAGCAATGGCCCCCGCTATATACATGACGAACATGAGGCCGTTAGCCGCACTTTTCGACAGATTAAAAATACCGGTAATGCGAAAATCAAACTCTCGCGAACTACCCATAGAAGGTTGTTGTTAATAACATTTTTCTGCATATAGAGCATGCTGAGGAACAATGGCATACACGCGATCGTTCTCGATAACAATTTGCGGAAATATCTGGTTAGCCAATTCTGCAGTCCGAGCAAGCCAGCTGACGACATTTGCTTCGCTATTTTCTTTATGTTCGTAGGCGAGGATTATGATCAGGTCGAATGGGTGAGATTTTTTATCGTTGACAAAAAATGGAACATGTTTTCAGTTCGCATGAATAATAAGCTCGATTATTTTAGGCGAAGTCGCCGTCCATTTTTTACAGATTTCAAGCCATAGGCGTTAAACAAATGGAACATTTTGTACAGTTGGTTAAAACTGGTAATTTTTAAAATAATCGAATAAAACTCATACGCACAGTATATTTAATGATTGCGACTGTGTTTCAGATACTTTTTCAAAGTTTGACTATGGAAAAGAAGAAAATTTAAAACGATACGGAACTGAAAAAGCACCTGCTTATAGCATGACTGCAAACGTTGCACCAGTGGTCATTTACTATTCAGAAAACGATAGATTGATTTCATTAAACGTAAATATTATTATTTTTTTTAATTATACAAGTATTTAGTCCGTCATTTATTTATAATCTTTTAATATGTGTATATCCGCCAATTAAAAACACAAAACAAATTGAAAAAAAAAACGACCGTTAAACTTAATAAGGAAAAGCCATGATACACACACATCGCATTGAAATGTGAATCAATTTATCATGAAAAAGCAAATGCAAATTAATTAGCCCTTGAATCTTTAATATACTTGATTTATACTTTTTGACGTAAGAAATATAATTTGACACGTAAATAAAATTAACGTGTGGATATGTTTTTCACTTTAAAAATTAGCATTTCCTTATAAAATTGAAATTTTGTTTAACAACCTTTAAAATTATCCAAAAGCAATAAATTTCTAATTTTTATTACAAACATTTGGTGAGAATCCGGAAAGTATTTATTTATTTATCAAAAACGGCCCTCAAAGGGGAAAGGAAATATCGTTTTTTTAAGTATTTGTCAGTTGACAACAATCACCTTGTAAAAAGCCATTTTGTGGAAAAAAATGACTCAATTTGACGCTTTTGATATTTACAGGATACAAAAAAATTGGCAAACATATACCAAAGCACAAACACACTCATGTCAGTACGCAAAGTTGCTTGGAGAAAATTCAATCACGTCGATTTCATATATGCGAAGGACGTACGAAAATATTTAAACATGGACTTGCTGAAAATACTGGATTTCATATCGTTCAAAACAATCAGAAACAAATCGAAATTCGTGAACACACTCAACAACACCATCTCATGACAATAATTACAATTTCGTCAGACAAATACCAAACCGACCAAACAGAAGTTCCTAAGATAATAATAATAATTTATAGTTTCAATGGTATTTTAAACATTTCACAATGACGATTTTTATTTTAGTTTTTAAGCTAGTGAATAACCAAGTACAACATTATATTAAGATATATTTTGTAAATACTTTAAGCCAAAATTAGTTTTAATATAAAAAAAATATACATTTTCATTGTTTTATTTCAAACTAACATCACTTTTCAGAAGAAAATTACCGTGATTTATTAATTCTAAATGATTTTTCATTGTGTAGGATATCAACAAATTTCGGGGAAAATTAGAAGAAAATGGTCAGATAGTAAATATGAAAAAAGTTCAATGGAAAAAATTCAACCATGTGGACTTTGCCATAGCCAAAGACATCGACAAATTATTAAACGAAAATATTTTGACTGAAATTAACTTTTTGTCTGCTGAAATTTCTAAAAACCAACGATAATAAGCAGCTTTTATCAAATAACAAATTTTTATCATGTTAAAAAACTAATCAAAAAATATATTTTTAATTAATTAAAAAGAAGTGTATTGTTTATTTAATGTATTTAATTTTTTTCTGTCAAAATTGAATTTACAAATTAACCAACCATAGTAATCGATTATATAATTATGTACATACATTATCTAAATTTCTGATAAATTATCTAATTTTTTACGTAAATTCTTCACTATATTTTTTTTTGTCTGCATGAATATTGACTTATACTGTCTTTTTTCATACATTTAATAAATTTTCATACTATAATAATATGAGAATTGCTTAATCTAATCAACTTTAACAAAAGGTAGCTTCAGTATTCGACTCCAAATTTTTTATCATTAGCAAACATAATAAAGAAAAACACCTAATTCACTATTGCTTATTATTTTCATTAAATTTAATGACAATTATTACTATTACACTATTATTATTTTAAGTCACTAAAAGAACAAAAATACAAATTAAATTTCAATTAAATGAATCAAATCTATATAATAATCAAATATATACACTAGTTTACAAACGACACATTACGTGTAAAATTGAACATACATAATTACTTTTAATTGGATCTTCATTTCATAAGAGATCACGATCGTAAACGTAATTAACTTCAAACGAAACAATGAGAACAACTATAATAATTACAAATAAAAGTGGGTTAAAGATTATTATACAACTATAGATAAACGTTAAAGCTCATTTAATATACAATCGCAGAACTCTTGGGTGAAACGGGAATGTTGCCTCCACTTAACATCGATTTCGAATATGAAAATGACAATTTTTCCACGATGACCTCAATGGTTCAAATGATGGATAGCCAGATTGTTGGTGATTATGCGACAGTCCTTTACCTCGATAAGAACATTTTTATGTAAAACTTAATTTATGTGACACGTAACAAACGAACTGTCGTACGATAAATATTATACGATTTAACAAAAGCTCATAAAAACTCTCATTTTTACCTAGGAACGTTTTACGTCGAAACGAGAATTTCTTCTAAATTATAAGCTACAGTTAGAAGATTTTTTGAATAATCTGGTTCGGATAAACTAATTCAAATATACTCTAAATTATTGAGCGAATAAATTGACCTTCAAAAAATAAATAAATGCAGTTTCGTTAATCGAAAGTAATTGTTAAGAATTTACAAAAAAAAACGTATCCGTCTATGAAATAAAATATATTGACCACATATAATGTATCAAAAAAAATATATAATTTTATATCGTAACTCAATTAGAATTGAATGTGTTTGTTTTTATATCAATAATATTACATTGCTGTAATATTTCAAGTTCAGCGAATAATTATGCATACAAATAATAACATTTTCTATACTATTATAAAATAATCTACATAAATAAAAATGAATAGAAAAATGTGTGTGTGTGTGTGTGTGTGTGTGTGTGTGTGTTAGTTATGCAACCATTTTACCATTTATCCGATTACGATGAAAATTTATAAATATATTTTTTGCTCATTCGGGAAGGTTTATGTATCATTAAATCAATTTTACATCTCAATCTGACGCTATTTTAGGATGAAAAGCAACACCGGGTTCCCGAGTCCGTTGCCCGAGCAACACCGAGTACAGTGGTTAAAAAATAAATATATTTAATTTTTTTTAATCACAAATATATTAATGAAAATGTGGAAATTTAATCTATTTAGAACAATTTTAAAATATGTTCATAAATAAATCGATCCATATGAAATTGCATAAAAGGAAAATTTCAATTTTCTAACATTAATAATATGAAAATCAATAATTCATAATAATTAAAAATCTTTTAAATAATAAACCCAACAAAAACTAAATGAGGAAAAACTAATCCCAAACAAAAAAAAAACTTCCAAACCCACCTAACCACACAATGAAAAAGCGCACAACAAAACCCAATATAAATAAAAAGTTTTCGCAATCGTACCGCCACTTTATCGGCGGGCCGCGGACAATAAACGCGATCAGCAGATCGCTCTTCGAACCTGAAAAACCACCAGGGACCTTCGCGGAGGCAGCCGAGACGACCAATCCGGCAGACGGACCCTCGAGGATCGGTCGACGGTCCGGCTGGTCCTTGGGACCCGACGACCCTAAGGACGTCGGTCGACGCGGTTCGGGATCCGAGCTTTCGAAGAGGGCGGGAAAAGTGGCGAGCTTTCGGAAAAAGTCGGTCGTTGTGCGAAGGTGCGTCGGAGGTCTGAAAAAGGCGGACCGCGCGCGCTGAAAGAGTTGAAAGTTGGGAATTCTCTTCGTTGTCGGGGTTGTGTCGAATGATCTTTCGGCGTGTCGGAAGTTTCGATCTTGGAAGTTTCGATTGCGTTTTGGAGTCGAATGGAAAGTGTTCAATGAAGTGAATCGTATGTTTGACGTGGAAAATAAAAAATATTTTTGCTATAAACAAACGTTCAAGTCGTACATTATCGTTTCACGCGTGAAACTGATCGATTATCCAAGATTTGTTTTGATATCAAATTTTATTTTTATATGCCGCATAAAATGATTGCTATAAATTTGCCGCGAGATAGTATCTTTATAATTTGAACGCACGTGTTTTTTTTTTTAACATTAAACTAGTGTTACGAGTCTATAAAATTTCAAAAAAGCGGATATTTAAAATTTACATTAATATACAATTCAAAATTCCTGATCTGAATAAAAGATTTAAATAAAAATTCAAAGATGAATATGAAATTGGAAATTATTTTAATGCTAATCTGTATGGTGTATTTTGCGAATTCGCAATACAAAGAATCCTCATTAACTTTGGTAATATAAAAAAACGAATATATAATTTTTATTTTTTTTTCAATAAAACTTGATAAAAATATTTTTTCAATTCAAGCCGAAACTAGGAACATACTATGGCTACCCAACAAAGAAATACACGGTAAATACCAAAGACGGGCACTTATTGGAAATATTCCGGATGACCAATGGAACTATTGATCGAAATAAGTATCCAATATTACTAGTCCATGGATTGGTAGGATCCGCTGAAGATTTTCTACGGATGGGACCTAATAGAAGCATAGGTGAGAACAAAATAAAAATTCTATCAAAAGTTGTTCGACACTATTTTCCCATTATATGATCGAAAATCTCATACTTGAACTACCATTTTTCACTAAAACTCGCAGCAAAAATAAAATTGAAGAAAGTGTTCGACAATTTTCGGGACATTGTACTATACTCGATAATCAAATAAATAAATTTGTAGCATTTCTCTTGGCCGATGAAGGCTACGATGTCTGGTTGGGCAACATGAGAGGAACGATGTATTCATCACACACTACCCTCAAAAAGAACGATCAAAAGTATTGGCTGTTCAGGTGAGCTTCAACAATATTTAAGCAACGATAGATCCCAACAAAGTATAGTTGTGTCAAAGCTGCGTACATTTTGAAGAATCAAAAATAGAAGAGTGTTGCAGAATTTGAATAGTTGCCAATGCACCGGTAGGCTTTAATAATAAAACGAATCGAAAATTTTTCGATCAAAAAAAATCAAAGGATAAAAAAACAAAATAGTATTTAGAACAAATACATATTTGTTTCAATGCAAATTTAACATTCAAAAACTTGAATTTTTTACTCATTACTCAAAAATTCATATAAAAAACGATTCGAAGCATTTTGAAAACATACGAAATCTCAACTGAAAAAAAATATATATACGAATTTCAGCTTCGACGAGCACGGCATCTACGACGTTCCCGCGATCATGGAAAAAGTCCTGGAGACGACGAAAGCCAAGAAGTTGCACTACTTGGGCTTCTCGATGGGCACCACCAGCTACTTCGTGACCTGCGATCGGAGACCAGACCTGGCCAAAAGGGTGGCCACGTTCACGGGTCTGGGGCCCGTCACTTCGTTGGGGGAAAGGGTCAAGCAAGTTTCGCAAATAGCGTACGCCGTGAACTTTCAGGTTCGCGTTGAAAGCTTTCGAATCTGTTTTGGTGAAAGGTTTTCCGATGGTTCGGAATTTTTTAGGGTTGTTGCGATAGGGAGGGTTTTTTAGGGGTGTGATGTTATAAAATGTTGAAAGGGTTTTTATTTTGTTGATTAGAATTGATTTGTTCGTCGCCTTGGTTGAATCGAATTGAAAGCGTCTTCATAATTGACCGATTATTAAAAATAACGAGGTTGTAAAAATAATTGTCCAGAATAAATAAAATGTTGTGTTGTTGAAAAAAAAAGTTCAGGCTTTACAGATATCAGAACAGAAAACAAATATAATTTCTTAATAAACTCATATAATCGTTAATTTTCACAGGAGATTTTAAGAGCATTGAATTTGGATCCAATTTCTTTTCCAAGCGACATCCAATTCATGTTATCCAAAGTTTTTTGTAATTCGAATATAAACAGAAATGTTCATTTATGTACCAAAACCTTATTCGAAATTGTTGGAGAAGATACAGAACAAATCGATTGGGTAAATATTATCATATTACCTAATATATTGGAATAACATTCATGAATACATGTTAACTTAAATTTTCAGTATCATCAAAATCATCATTATCATCCTAAATGTCAAATCATTAAGAAAGCATTTTAATTAAAGAATAAATATTATTTTAGGAAAAAACGGTAACTATTTTTGCAAAATTTCAACCTGCTTCGGTAAAACAGTTGGATCATTATGCCCAAATGGCAATCAAAGGTGAAAATTTATATAATTTAATATCAAATAAAATATTTTTTACAACATTACACATCATGATTGATCGTTATTGTTAATAAAGACGCTTTTAGTGAATTTGACTGGGGACCGAAGGTCAATATGTTAAAATATGGTTATCGAGTGCCTGCTTTGTATAATACTTCTGCTAATATAGCTCCAACAGTATTATTTCATAGTGAAAATGATGTTTTAGCAGATCCAGTGGTAACATATTAATTAGATTATTTAAATCATTTTAAGCTATGTGTAAATACTAATGTTTTATGCTATTTTTTGAAGAACGTGGTTAGATTATCGAGAGCTTTGAAACCGATGAGCCCAATGGTAGTACGAAAACTTGTTCCCCTCAAAAAGTTCAACCATTTAGATTTCTTATATGCAAAAGATGTTCACAAACTCCTTAATTATGATATCTTGAAAATGATAAAAGTTATGTCTAATACTAATTACAATTACAATAAAGAATAAAAAATGAGTATTTTAATTTATTTTTAAGCCGACTTTTTATAAAAATTATATAATGTGTATCGAAATTCAAAAAGAAAATTCAGTATAAAGTCAATTCGTAAAATTGTTATTTGAAAGTTGATAAAATATATGATACTACTGTTTCACAATGCAATTCATAGCTTAATAGTAATGAATATCAATGAAAATGAAAAGAGAAAAGAAAATAAGATATCAAGCAATACACAAAAATTTTGTGGTTATGTTGCTTATGTTACTTTATGCAACAGACCCTGAATATTTATTAAACCTGTGAAAATATCAAAAGCATCTTACCTTTTCATTATTCATGATGAAAAAGTTTGTGACGAAATTCAGGTCCTCGTGAAAATCGGTATGATATCGCGACAATGACAACTCGAGCAACGATGAGCACCTTGAATTTGTATTGAACATGTTTTTTTCCCTGTCGCCATCTAAAATAATTTAATATCAGTTAAGAAACTATCATAACACATAAATATTGAAAAAGTATGCCACGAAAAACATGAATTATGAATCACAATATATGAGAGAAAAATCATAAACAGTGAAATACACAATATGTAATATTCAATTGAACATTTCACCAATTATTTTATAAACCTGAATAAAATTGACGACTTTTTGAAATAAACAATCTATCAAATAAATAGAAAGAAGGAAAAACTGAAAGGTTAATGTAAATAATTCACAATTGACACATGAGTCATGACGCACCGAATAAAATGTTATTATAACATACAGCACAGAATTTTTAATTAAACGAAGTATTAAAAAGGACAAACAAAATGCAAAAGAAGAAAAACCTAAATTCGCACAACGGGGACGCGAAAACGATCCATTAAATCCTCCCTATAGTCGTGATGGACGAAACGTCAAACTGACAAGTAAACGACGATAATCAAAATGATATTCGATCCAAAAAGAGCCGCTCAAAAGGGGAACAACGTCCAGTCGACGAATGGAATTTGACGGAAACGTCATAAAAGATGCACGACCTATGAACGTCAGGGTGGAAAATCGAAAGCGGACGAATGTTTTCCTTCGCGAAGTTCGACAATTTTGACTCTTTGTAGACTCACCGAAGCACGCGAGGGGGCGGGGCTCCCAAAAATATTTTCAAAATTGTGCGCTATGACGTTTTGACGTTTACGCGTTGCCACACAAAAATTGTAAACTGTGTGATTTTTTTAATTGACCGCCATGTGCGATCGTAGCGCTGCAGTTTTCCAACCCTTGCAAACTTAAATGAATCGCAATTTTGATAGTTTTGTGCAATTTTAATCGCTTGAAACTTATATTATTGATTCTTTTGATTGATCATCATGAAAATGTGCAATCTTTTTATTTTGTTTTATTTTTTTTAATAAAAGTATTAAGACCCCGTACGCACTTGCGATTTTTTGATAACAATGGACGCATTGATGGATTCTCAGAAAAATCCAAGAGTTTTTCGGAGAATCCATCAATCCGTCCATTGTTAGGCCAGGCGCCCACTTGCGATTTAGTCGCGCATGATCGAAAATAGAACACATTGTTTTGGGTTGAAATACATATGTGTACATTTCAACTCAAAACAATGTGTTCCATTTTCGATCGCGCGCGACTAAACTGCAAGTGTGCGCCTGGCCTTACCAAACAATCGCACGACTACAAATCGCAAGTGCGCGCCTGGCCTAATTGGTTTAATTTTATTGAATTTTTCAATAAAAATTATGATAATATTTGAATCAGAATCGTGTTCGATGTTTTGGCGCGAATTACCGTTTATGATTTGAAAAAATATATACCGCCGCAGTGGCAAGACTGAGCGCGCGTCACTCGATGTGGTGTCGGTCTGCGCGCTGTGTTGTCGGTTTGAATGTGACAAACGTAGAGGGCGCAGCGATAGCCGCGGCTGCGTTCCGTTCGAAGCTTGCAACGCCTGTCGTCCGCAACAGAGAGAGACGCCCGCAAGAAAACCCACATTAGCGAGAAAGAGAAAGAATCGGGAGAGACGTGTTCGGCTCGCGAAAACCGCGTCTCGGGTATTTACAAGGTGGGAGCCGTGCATGGCGGCGCAGCGGCTATGGTGAGCACAGGCGGCGCAGGGGGCGCAGGGGGCGCTGGGGGCGCTGGGGGCGCAGGCGTCGGCGGAACTGACGCTGCGGTCGGGAGAGTGGGCGACGTCGGAAACGACGCGCCCGGCGCCGTGCTGAAATGGCGCAAAGTGTGCTACGCGACGGGGCCCCAGCCGCGGCCCCGGCACGGCCACCGCGCCGTCGCCATCAAGGACCTGATGATCGTGTTCGGCGGCGGCAACGAGGGCATCGTGCACGAGCTGCACGTGTTCAACACGACGAGCAACCAGTGGTTCGTGCCGGTGACGAAGGGCGAAGTGCCGCCGGGGTGCGCCGCGTACGGCTTCGTCGTCGACGGCACCCGCCTGCTGGTCTTCGGCGGCATGGTCGAGTACGGGAAGTACTCCGACGATTTGTACGAGCTGCAGGCGGCGCGCTGGGAGTGGCGCAGGCTCAGGCCCAGGGCGCCCGCGAGGCACCCGCCACCCTGCCCTAGACTCGGACATAGCTTCACTTTACTGAACGGCCGCGTATTCCTCTTTGGCGGGCTGGCCAACGAGAGCGACGATCCCAAAAACAATATTCCGCGTTATCTGAACGATCTGTACACGCTCGAGCTGAACGGGTCGGGAACTCCTTCTTGGGAGGTGCCCGTCGCCAGCGGAGCTGCGCCTCCCCCTCGCGAAAGCCACTCGGGAGTCGCTTACACCGACCGCCGCACCGGGCGTTCAGCTCTCATCATCTACGGCGGGATGAGCGGATCCAGACTCGGAGATCTTTGGCTCCTAGACGCGGACGCTCTCGCCTGGTCTCGTCCCGAACTAGGAGGTCCCCAGCCCCTACCGCGATCCCTCCACACGGCCACCGTTATAGGGTCCCACATGTACGTGTACGGAGGCTGGGTGCCCCTAGTCCCAGACGACAACAAGTCAGCCCACGAAAAAGAATGGAAATGCACTAACACCCTAGCCGCTCTCGACCTAGAACGGATGCGTTGGGACGACCTCGCTCTAGACAAATTCGAAGAAAGCGTGCCCCGAGCTCGCGCAGGACACTCCGCCGTCGCCATACAGACCCGCCTCTACATCTGGTCGGGTCGCGACGGCTACCGCAAGACTTGGAACAACCAGATCTGCTGCAAAGACCTCTGGTTCCTGGAGGTGGGACCTCCGGCGACCGCGGGTCGCGTTCAACTAGTGCGCGCCGGCACCCAGTCGCTAGAGGTGAGCTGGCCCGGGCTCAACACGGTCACTACCTACTTGCTCCAAGTGCAGAAATGCGGGGCGGTTCCCGCGCGCGCTCCCGAACCTCCCTCTTCTCCCCTGTCCACTCCCGCTCCGACCCCGGCACCCGTGCCCCTCGCCGTTCCCAACTCTCCGGTCGCCGCAACCTCTCCCGCTCGACCCCGCGTCTCCACGTCCGTATTGGCCGCCGTGTCACCGACGCCCCGCTTCGTCCAGGTGAAGGCCCCCGCTGCCGGGCTTCCCGTCAAGCTGGGGACCAACGTCCCGGTCAAGCTGGGCACCGCGTCGGTTCCCCTCAAACTCTCGGCCACCAACATACAAGGAAAATCGATCACACCTGCCTCAGTCCTTCCGACGAAAGTGGCCACCGGCAACGTCCCCATCAAGCTGACTGCAACGACTGTTCCGATGAAAATAGGCACGTCTAACGTATTGGTCAAGACGGCCGCCGGAGTTCCAGTTCAGACCACCGGCACAATAAGTTTACAAGGTAAACTCTCTGCCGCCGGTGTTCCGATGAAAATCAACGCGGCCGGATTGCCCGTGATTTCAGGAAACGCTGGCAGCATCCAATTGACTAGTGCAACAAATTTAGGAGCTCAGTCGGGAAATTTACAAGTGAAAACTCCAGTATACAAAATAGTGACGGCATCCAACAAAGCGGCGCAGATGATCAGCGTCGACGGCAGTCAAGTGCAGACCGCTCAGTTGGCTGCGGGCACGGTGCCCACATCCCTCGTGAACACTTCCGGCAGCACCGTCCTTCGTCAGAGCACCGGAGGAGCTGGAATCCCTGTGATCATCAAAAAGCCCGCCAACCAACCCGGGCAATATGTGGCCCTCGTCAAAACCTCCACCGGAATGACGGTTGCGATGCCCAAAATGGCGATGGTTCAAAACAGATTACCGGCGTCTTCCGGTCAAAACGTGCAAGGCCAAACTTCTCATAGTATAGCGCCCGGAACGACTATAGTAAAGCTCGTTTCGACGAATACCGTCGGCGGAAACAAATTCATCACCTTGCCGCCTAATATGCTTCAATTGGGAAAACCGGGACCCGGGGGGAAACAGACTATTGTGATAGCGAAATCGGCTACGCAAGCTAACCCGACCAATCCTGCACCGCAGTGAATTTCTTAATCGCACGTCATGTGTGAACGAAAATTTTGTTAATCGAAAATCTTGTATGCTGCGATTGTGTGGCGCTTTTGTGACGAAAACTGAAATTGAACGTTTTAGTCTTAAATCAGTGACAAGTTACTGTATATTGTAAATGAATGTTAACATTTAAGTATATACATATTAACGTAATCCATTCATTTATAGTTACTTGTTTCTTATTGTTTAGTTGATTTTTAGTTTCCCTTGTTATATTGTCAAAATTCTGCCTGTAAATTGTTAGTTACAATTTCCGAAACATTGTAAATTTTATGAAGTCTGCATAATTTTGTATACATTATTGGATGCTTTGATGTATGAATTGTAAAAAAATTGTATCAAACTCTTTGTTGTTACAATATATATGTAATATATATATAGCAAGAAAACATTTACTATAGTTTTAAATGTCTGAACGAAAATAAATACATAGGCAGAATTATCTTTAATCAATATTTTTTTAACAAATAGAACATTTTTATTAAATGTTATAGTAATATAATAAAGTTAAAAAATTTCAACTATTGAATTACAAACGTCATCTATACATTTAACTGTGTATGACTGTACATATCGTATTGTTTTTTCTCATATTACATTTTGTAGTTATATTTTTAACAAAGAACATAAAATATTTTTCGTTGAGTTTAAAAATCCAATTGTACAAGTCACACGACACTAGCATCCCAGCATATTTTTTCATTCATCGACCGTAAATGCTATTTTTTTTTTAATTCAATCATAGATGTAGAATTTACGAATTATATCATATATCATTTTACTTTTTTTTTAAACATATTAAATTTATGAAATTTTAAGCATAGTGAATATTCCTCAAAAATTTAAGTTTTGTACTATGAAAGAATTTAGTTATTTATTATTTGAAAAAATTCGTTGTTTTATATTATGTTTCTGTACTTTCAAACACCCAATTTTTCTCATTTAGACATATCTTAAGTATTAATATAATTGAACTTCAATAAAATGCGAAAACTTTCCTTAGAATTGAACAATGAATACCTGACTGGAGGATTGTGCATATTTGACAATATTTCAGTTATATGACTACACCTTTGTTGTGTGTTGATTTATAAAATTTTCGATTAAAATGTATGGATTGCATAATCGTTTTATATTCACTTTTGTTGGAATCGAATCAAACAGTAATTCAATGAAATTGATTTATTGTAATTTGTAAAAAATTAATCGGTACATATGTTATTTTCGTTTGTACTTTGTGTAAAATGATCGATAAAAATTGCATCTTTTCTGATTGGATTTTCCCTTTTGAATGTAATTTTGGTACCGTTATTCTTGAAATAAAATTACGAAACTATGAAAGTGTAAATAATAGATTTATGTAGAATATTTTTCATAGAAGTCTTAGGTTGAAAATTAAAATTGCTTCACTTGTGTTACTGTTAAGGATTTTTCATTTCAATAAATAGCTTTATTAACAAATGTGTTTTGATTTCACATGTGTATATATTGGGAAAGGGTCACTAATTTACTTTTACTCAGTCTTCTTGAAAGCAATACAAAAGCATTAAATCATTTTATGAATCGTAAAAATCTTAATTGTAAAAGATTTTGATTACAATTTTAGTATCTTCAAAATGTTTTTAAGGGATTGAAATTATATGTAATTATATTGTAGAATTTCAATAATTTAAAAGAAAAATAAAAAATGAAACGAACCTAGTTTTATAAAAACTCCATCCAACTTACTTCAATATCCGATTAAGTATTTTTGTACATCTCAATATCAAATAATTCTCGATTGGTTGAAACTTTTTTTGGAAATGCAATTCATTTTGCTTATCCTTATACAATTTAATGCTTTCCCAAATACCAAGTATTCTTAACTTTCACTACCCACATTCTAGCGTTCTACTATACATTAAATATATTACTTCATTGCACATTCTCAAATGTTTATGCAACAGTTTTCAACTATTCATTTCAATATGTTCTTCTATGAATTTGTGGTAAAATATAAAAGGCTTTTAATTAAAAGTAACGTGCAAATCCTGCTCTTGATTCTATATAGATACATTTAGCCTGATTTTAATGGAAAAAAATATCTGGGGTATATTGAACAAAGGGCATATACAAATTGATAAACTACATATTTAATTTACTCAATTAGAAGTTTTAAGTTTTTCTCAATATTATTACTTGATAATAATAGCATTAAGACAATGCTCATATATTATCTTTTTAATTTTTTTATCTGTTTGTTACATGAATAATTGAAGAAAGATTATTTGTGGTTACTTTTATCCTAATCATTTTTTCTAGATGGCCTCTGGTTTTGACCTTCGAGTGTATTTATTTTATCTATATACATTTTTTATTTTACTTTATTAAAAATCTGAACTATTAACAAAACTCGCTAGATTGAAATCAGTATAAGAGGTCTAGCAATTACATTCTTTGTGCTAATTGTTACTATTCACATACAATTAGATTTTAAATCCAAACATTATAATTTTCTTAAAAAGGGCACTTATATCGACGGTTATTACATTTTTATCATTCTTCATCTAATTACTCATACACCGAGGGGGTTCAAAAGTATTTACCCACTCTTATTTTTTCGAAAATCACATGTATTTTGACTAAATTTAAACTCAACTATTTTTAAATTATATAGAATATAATTTTCAAAATATACACATAAATAGAATTTCTTGGTTGGTTTTTTTTTTAATGTTAACATTTTCCGTGCAAAAGTTTTTATCAAAAAAACCTAATCAGAACTAATAATAAGAAAAAAAAACATTTCGTTCCTATGTCGGTTTTTCTGTTGAAAATGTCTGAACTCTTATTTTTTCGATAATTATTATTACTTAATGGTATATTACATGTATTTAATTCTCGTCTTACACTTACAATTAGATTTAGGAAAATACGCGGCAAATCCGCCATTGCTCCCATTCCGATAGAATTCTACACAGATTTACAGCCACTGACAACAGTACACTTAAACGGTGAACGACGCAGCTATATAAATCATTCACACGAATAATTCTAAACGAAATTCAAGTATACAGTAACCCCCCCTATAACGTCAAGATAGGTTCAACGTTATATATATATAGTAATTTAGGAAATCAATAAATGAAGCATTTTCATTTTTCTTTTTTTTTGATATTTTTACGAGTTAATTCTTTTTTTCAAATCCAATTGAAAAAAAATTATTTATTTTTAATTTAAATGCATTTGAAAAAAATGGTGATATAGGGGGGGATTACTGTATACTATTCAATTAGGTCATAAACATAAATAAACTCGTAAACGGATTCGCATCCGCGAAACCCAGTTTGACAAGTGCAGTTGTCATCTTTGTATGCAGCACAAGCTGCGCGAGTCGAGCTGCTGTCATCCACTTTCATGTCCCTCGCAAGGATTAATCCTGACCGGATGAGGATATTTCCTTGATAATTCAAGTATTCGTATATATGTAAGCTTATTGAAGGCTTTGTTGCGCTCCGAATATGCAAATTGGACACGTTTGAAGCTCGCGTTTGCAAATGGCGGTCGATCTCGTTTGCGCTGAATGTACATGTAAACAAATGTCATAACCTCATGTATATCGCAAATTAGTCCGATAATTTGATTAAGTTTATCTTGTGAATTGAATTATATTAATGAATCGTGAATGTTCATGAAATACCAGATTGTTTCGAATATAAGAATCGGTAGTCAATTTTTTTAACTATGCAACAATATGCACAAATATAAATAAACAAAAATAATATTTTTTTAGCTATTCGATACGTTCACGATGAACGAAGACGAGGGGAATGGAGATATTGTACTTGGTCAGCCGTCGTTGGATGTGAAAGACTTATTTGGAGATTGTATTATTGTAAAAGAAGAAAATCCATTAGATGATGATACACGTTCGTTATCGTCACATATCAAAACATTGAGCAATAATAAAAAATTGAATGCGCGTAATAGTTTAGTATCTTCTAAAGATCCATTGAATTATGTATCTACAAAAAATAATTTATCATCGAGTATTGAAAATAATGATTCAAATGACGTCAGTCATCATAAATCAGTTTATAAAGAAATCATAAAGTCGTCGAACAAAAAAAGAGGCAGACCGAAAAAGGATTATAAAGAACATCATCGAAAGGAATCAGATGATGAATTTGATTACGAAAAAGCCTTGCAAGAAGACAGGCCCAAAAACAAAAAGACTAAGAAAGATCGAAAACTCGGAGACATTAAAGAACAAAAAACTTGGTCTTGCCATTGCTGCAATCGAAGTTATTCTCAATTAAATGCACTCAAAACACATATGAGAGTGCATACAGGTGAAGATTTGCTTTCGTGTCAATATTGCGATAAAAAATTTTCAGTACAAAGCAAACTTACATCTCATGTCCGAATTCATACTGGAGAACGGCCGTATCCGTGCGAAGTATGCGGGAAAAAGTTTGTAGATCGCAGCACATTAGTGAAACATGTGCGAATACATACTGAAGAATATTTATATGAATGTCATTACTGTGGAAAGAAATTTATTCAAAAATCTGGCTATCAAGCTCATCTGAAAATACATACTGGTGAAGACTTGTTTCCTTGTGAATTTTGTGGTAAAAGATTTAACAGAAAATCTTCACTTGTATCACATGTAAAAGTGCACACTGGAGAAAATTTGTACACCTGTTCTATATGCAATAAAGTATTTCCTGTACAGAGCAAATTGACGTTGCACATGAAAACTCATTCTGGTGAAAAACCATACCAATGCCAAATATGTGATAAAAAATACACTGAAAAGCATTCACTCGCTCAACATTTCAAACTTCATCTTGAGGGTATTTTTTTTTTGTTTTTTTGTTCCTAAAACTTCCATCAGTATTAATCTTTTTTTATTGTAGGTAAAGTTTTTACTTGTGAAATATGTGGAAAAAAATTTAGCAAAAAAATCTCCTTAGATAGACATATCTTAATCCACAGTGGAGAAAAGCCATTTTCATGTGAAACATGTGGGAAGAAATTCACCCAAAAAAGTCAAATGCAAGCACATGCTAAAACACATACCGGAGTGAAGCCTTTTTTGTGTGATTTTTGTGGGAAGGCTTTTCAAAGGAAAGATGCACTTGTTGCTCATAGAAAAATTCATACTTTCAGTGGGCTACTTAATGCAGACAATAATGTTTTAGAACGTTCTGGTGCAAGGCCAATAATTATTGGATTAGACGGCCGTCCAATCAAACCAGTAATTTCTGAACCCGTTGAAAGTGTATGTGATAGTGAATTTAACGTGAAAAGAATTGATCCTGAGGACAAAAAAAATAAACTTTCTAAAACAACTTCAACAAATGCTGAAAATAATTCGGAAAAAATAGGTATTGCTAATCCATCATCAATAAAGGCTGAAGAAGAAATTATCAAAACAATAGATAAAAGTGCATTCAGTATAGTAATAGATTATGATACTAGAGATTGTGAAGATTATGATCCAGATAATGATATTCAACTCAATGATACACTTCCAAGTCCATCTGATTCAACGTCGTCATCGTCATCTTCTTCCTCCTCCTCTTCTTTCTCCTCCTCATCTTCCGAAGACGATTCTTCATCCGATTCTTCTGAAAGTGATTCAGAAATTGATAATGATAATGTCAATACTCATTCTGATTTTGGAGTTGAACAAATTCCAATTAAAAATGAAGAATCAATGCTTAAACAAAAAATAAATTCAGATGCACAATTGAAATTGGACACAATCAATCATGACATTACTGTGAAAAAATCTGGAAAAGTAAAAAATGCCAGTAACAAAAAATCAAAACCTAACCCAGATAGAAACAATGTAAAAAAGAATTCGGAAAAAATTAAAAAATCAAAAGAATCGAGTAACTCTTCGGAATTAAACAATATGTTAGTTGATTTTTTTTTCATGCTAAAAATAAGATACTATTAATCAAACATATTTTTAATTTACTTTTTCAAACAGATTTCCATGCCCTTTATGTGATAAAACATATGCCAAAAAGAGTGGATTATCAATGCATTTGAGACTGCACACTGGAGAAAATGTGATAGCGTGCAATCATTGCCCTAAGCTTTTTGCAGCTCCTAGTAAATATTTGTCTCATGTCAAAACTCATACTGGAGAGAAACCACATATTTGCGATATCTGTGACAAGAGATTCACAGAAAAACATTCATTACTAACACATTATAGAATACATATCGGTGATAAACCTTACGAATGCTCCACGTGTAAAAAAAGGTTTAAAATGTCTATAGAACTCTATCCGATTTTTTTCGTAATTACTTACACATTGATTTTTTCAGATTTACTAAAAAAATATCTCTCAATCGCCATTTGTTGATTCACACCGGAGAAAAACCTTTCCAATGTGAATCGTGTGATAAACGATTTACACAAAAAAGTCAAATGGTAACCCATCAACGGATCCACACCGGAGAGTATCCGTACCTTTGCAATTACTGCGGGAAAAAGTTCAACCGAAGGGATTCATTGCAGACTCACAACAAGATTCATACTTTGAAACATTTATTGGCGAATGAAATGTATAAAATTGGCGGAGGGGCCACTGTCAGAGATCGACCTTTGATATCTTTATCCAAAGATATTGATAAATAAGTCACAATATTTCAGCCCCTAGTACTGCAATTTAGGACTAGTCATTAAATAAGAATTAAATCTATTTTGACATTAAGTAAGACCAATTAATTTTATATTAACGATACGCTGTATATAATTTTCGTTAAGACATTAAATAAAAATGCTCTTATATTAAAATAAAATTTTATTTTGAATCTCCAAAATACTATTTGAATTTTAATCAAATTTAAGACTATACTTTGGTCACATCAAATTTACACACATTGACAATAACCTTATTCACATTTGCTGCATTTTCATTAGAATCAATTTCTATTATTTTGTATGGTTTGTATATTGTTAAAGTCCAATTACAACTAACAGTCAATTCTTTAACAAAATAGCTATTAATTATAGCTATGTATTTTGTATTTTCCACACAGTCGTCACAATCGATTAAGAACAATCCACATTCTTCTCTACAACCAATAATTTTCAAAGTTAGACTTTTTTCAGGTATAACAGGACACTCGAAATTGCCTCGACTAGCCATATATTTTTCATGTTTCCATATTGAAATCATAGAATCTTGTTTTCTTAATAGTTTCTGTAGACGTCCAGCATTACTAGTCAAGGGGAATTTTTTCTTTTTTTTACTTACTAATTCAACAGTATTTGTTTTGTTACCATTATTAAAAGTAATTTCTTTGGAAGGCATATTAATACTTATTTCACTATTATCACATAAGTCGCTTTTCGAACTGACACAGTTTTCTTCTGGGGATATTTGAAGGCTAGATATATGAGATTCCTGACTGATAACTTTTAATGGTGAAACTTGACTGTCATATGAACTAATGCATACTTCGTCGGAAGTTATTCTTTCTAAGCTTTTACAATTTTTATTTTGAACGTTTTTAGTTTTTCCAATTTTTGGTTCTTCATAGGATATTTTCTTTTTCGTATAATAATTTGATTTTAATACTGGACTACGATCTAATTTATTTTCATCAGTCGAAGAATTAATCGGAAATTCTCCATCACAATTTTCAACTGGTTTCACTCGTATGTTTGCTTCGGCGATATCGACTTTAGAAAATTTATGATTGATTTTAAAAACATGACGACTTGTCAATATAGGACTAACATTCGGATCAGTATTGTTCTCAGTTTTGCACAATTTTGAATATGTATCGTTCGAAACGTCCATAGATAATTTTTTTGCATTTTTAGAATTAGTATGCAAAATTTCGGAATCACTATTAGTAGAAACTTTCCTGCAGGTTTCGTTCCGAAAAGTTTTACTATCTGAAATCAAACAAATAAGTGAAATATAACTCACAATTAATCTTTTAATAATCAGAAGGGTGAATCATACTGTTCAACTCGATCTTGGTGAAATTCAATTTGGCTTTGGCAGACTTCTTCCTTTTCCTTTTACCGTAACTGTAAAGATTCGATAAATTACGTTTTTGAACCATTTGTTGGTCAAGTTTCGGCGAAGACTCAGAATCCGAACTGGAATCGATGAATATTTCGTTCTCCGAAGTGTCGGCGACGCTTTCGAAAGCACATATCGCCTTTTTGATAGAATCTATAGTCGTGGCGACGTCGCATCGACGCATCCTGACAACAACAAGTTGACGATCGACAACCTCTCGAAGCAACTGTCAAAACAACTGTCAACGACGTTTTGACATTGCCGCGCTATTGATGGTTGCAAACCTCGTCCGACGACCTACCCACATTTCGAGGACATCTGCGCAATTACGTTTTCTAGCCTTTTTTCAAAATTTTCGATACACAATTGTTGTTAATTTCTCGTAATATAACGTATCTAGAATGAAAATTCAGCTCGTATGTGATTTTTTTGATTGAACACATTAATTGAAAAATATTGAATTTTTTAGTTTTTTGAACTATTTAGACAGGAAAGTTAAGCGAAGTTGTTCCGATCGAATAAATTAGTTTGCTTTTCGTCGAATAGTGCTTAAAAAATAGATTTTTTAGTTGTAATATTTTTGTTTTGTATTTTGACGTGTCATGTAAACATTCGAGGACGTTGGCTTAGTTTTGGAACATAGTCTACGTCAATATTGTTATCTTTTAAATGCCGCATAATAAAATGTTTGCACAAGATTTCAGCTCTTATAACTAAATATATTAAATACTATTTTTGTATCTAAAGAAAATTTTTATTTTTATTTAATGCTGGAATGAATATAGTCAGTAATAACACTTTAATTAAAGATGTTTATCGCATACAAAACATTTCACGTGCATCGTCGAAACGAACGCCCTCGCCGGTACCGTCCGCTTACGTTTGGAACAGTTGTTGTACAATTGGAACAGTTGTTAGTGTTGTGTCGTCCGGTCGTTCGCGGCGGCTACATTTGCGCAATTCGTCCCGCTGACAAAACGTACGTTTCCGACATGAGCAGCACAGAAGAAGACCTGGGAGTGGCGTCGGCGACCGAAGGCGACTCCCAAAGCGAGCTGGCCCCCGTGGAAGGGGGCGCCGGCCTGATGGCGCCCCCCGCCGCGCCGCAGCCCGAGGGGCGGAGGCGCCGCGCCCGCAAGCCGCTCCGCCAGAGCAGCCGGGAGGGCGCCGGGGCTGCGCCCATACCCCAGCACAGGAGCTGGAAGAACAGCAGGCGCCCCCGCAACGGCCACGGACGCGGCCTGCCCAAGAAAGGTTCGCCCCTCGGCCACATGGTCGGGCTCCGGTTCTTGGTTATGTTTGTGTTTTGACGCGGAGCTTTGTTGTTGTTTTTGTTATTGTGTACGTTTTCGAAACCGAGAACGAAAGTTGCGAACGGCGATTAGACGCCGTCGCAAAAACGGGGACGCTTCGGTCGAAAATTGCGACGGCGATTCTGCGAATGATTTTTTTAATATGCGACGATTTTTGTTAAATGTACGATTTATCAATATCGATCTGATGTTTTTTGTTTTTTTTTTTTCTGCAGCGGCGCCGTCCGACATAACCTCGACTCGTAGACGCCTTCACTTTCGAATTCATGTTTGTTTTTATAAATTGAATAATATAGCTTTTAATTCTTCGCAGATAAAAAGATTATCCCTTCACTATCGATCGAATCTTATCGTTTCAGAACTATTTTTAACCAGCCGACAAACATTCTACAAACTGAAACGTGTCAACACATATCAGTTATTCGGATCGCGTACGCAAAATTCACGATTGCATTCAAAGAAACACGTTTTTTATTTTATTTGTTTACGTCATTGTTTTGAACGGGCTGCGAAAATATCGCAAGCGAATAGCAGTAAATAGTGTTAAGCGCCAAATTATAAAATTGAGTTTCTTTTATTTATTACAGAAATCGGCGCTCGCGACTTTTTCACAAATATGGTATTTAAGCCTATACAGTTAACGAATATATGATGCTTATTAACTACTGGCCTCGCCATTCCAATTTAGCGTGTATGCCCATTTGAATAACGGTCATAATCGCTACACTATTTACATCATTTCGAGCTCCAAATTTAGTCTTTATGGTCATTATAATAACGGCTATAATCTCGATAATATACAAAATAATTGTTGATTATATATTGGGGATATTATTCCGAATTGGATGAAGCGATTGATACTCCAAAGCGGAACCCTTTGGCGATAATTAAATAATTTCACATTTTATCGTTTTCCGTTCCTTAACAAATTTCATTTTATATTTCCTATTTTAATCAAAAAATTCACATTATATTGTGTTATCAATATATTTCTTCAAACTTTACATTCACAGCCGATGTTATTAACATCGAGCCTATATACTAGTTAATAATTCAACATTCTCTCAAAAGATGACCGTAATATGCCGGGTTACACCTAGTTTCATTTGTTTTAACCATTTTTCTTAATATCTCCAAAAGTAACAAATGTCGCTTAGCACTATTTTCCTGCCGAGCCCCTAAATATAATCATACAGACAGAATGCAACTCTCCGAATGCACAAACCCCGTCTGAATACGAAAACGAGTCGCCAAGTTCTATTTATAACGTCGACATATGTACATAGTCTGCCATACGCATATGCGTAGTTCGCTCCGCATCCGGAAACTGACCTTGGATCTTTGTCAGTGAAAGTTATCTCAAAACGCAGGGAAAGTCGTCTCGTTTTGCGGAATGGAAACGTTCGTTTCGAACGACGCAGGCTTTTATCGATTCGTAACGAATCCGTACAAGTCGAGGCTGGTGCGAAAAGAGTTGTTATTATCGTCGCACCAGAGATAGCTGTCAAGATAACCTGTTCGGCGCTTATAAACAAACTAGAATTATGTAATGGCGGACGAAAGCGCGCGATTATGTTTTCGTTAACCCCTCGATTGCCGGCCATTTATGTTAATTGATTTTTTTTTGTATATAAATAAAATAAAACGGTTACTCGACGCTGATGCACATCAAGCGTATAACGATCCGCCAAAAACTTATTAAAATAAATTTTAAATTACATATTAATTGGATCGTGTAGTCATTATGTAGTCCTAAAACGTGTCATGTGTGCCAGCGTCGTTTGTGCAAACGTCTGGTCATTAAAAAAAACATCTTTTATAGATTTGTTTGAATATTCCAGGACTTCGGAAACTATTATTTTTTTTCGTTTTGGTTCAATAAAAAATGATAATCCCGCATTATTTGTGTTAAAATTAAATTTCTTTTTGAATTTTACGTGCGATTTACCCCATAAAAGTCCGTTAATAAGTTTTAATGATTTTAAAGTATTGTTTGTAAACCCGAAACTGCCAAATATAACCTCTAAACTGCACGCGAAATTCGTTAAAAAAAATTAAATTTAACCACTTATTACCCTGGAATATTCAATATATGTTTTATTGCATTTTATAGAAAAAATATATGTATTTATATTTTTTTTAACACTTGATTTTATTTATAAATCACAAGACATTAATCAGCAATGAATTGTCATTCAAATAACTGTAAAAAAAATTAATCAAAATATTCATATTGAAAATTATACATATTGAAAATTCAACTCGGCACATAAACCTTAACTATCCAATCTAAAAAATCGCAACAAACAACCATTTCCACTCGCCATCTTGCATCTCGCACGTTCAGAGAAAAGCAACAGAACGGGTTTAGATTCAAAATAATGTCTACGAACTGTGCCGTGTTTACAAACACCGGTCAGGCTATAATTAACTCGCTGTTCTTGTCTTGCGCAACCCACGCCGTGAATGCGTCGACCTCGATTTCGAATGCCAAAAGGGCTTATAACTCGACGACGACCCTCACTTTATGCTAAACTATCACCTGGCCTGATAGGCCTGTCCGTTGCGGTGTGCTCCTCGCTCTGATCCGTCAACAGATAGAGTGAAGATGTGGATGTTAGTTTATTTTGATCGTTGTTCGCTGTGAATTAAATAAAGATTTGAATCATGCAAGTTTCTTTGGTTTTTTTTTTTATATTGAACTAGAAAATAAAGTTTCTCTTTTTTTTAGTACATATTTTAAGTCACTCTTGGTCAGTATTTAAACATTAATACTGAAAATTTGTGTTAAATAGTCTGTATTTATAAATATATTACAGGCAAATTTTTAAATTTCACAAATGTATAAATTCACTAATTTTTATATATGTCACTGTTGAATTGTTCACTTTTGTTTGTTTATACCCATACTAGTTTGGGTTTACCCAAACTATCAATTTTAGTTTGAATGCCAACTGTCATAAGTATCATTTTTGGATTTGGTTGGGTTAGTTTTTTAGCTTGAATTGTGAAAACGCGTTCAAAACAAACTTTCGAAGTTCAAACTGACACGACGGGTAGACCCTACGCGTATTTCTCGATTATTAGTTGATTTACCATTTTCCACTTTATTGATATTTAGCATTTAGCATAGGAGCATTATCTGAGTGCAAACAACTTAAATTGTCATACCACACAAACAATTGTACTAGAGCGTTTATAAGGTGTATAAACAGACTAGTTTGTTTGTGCACAAACCAAGTGAACACTCAAACTGTAACAAATACACGTACTTCAATTTTTAATTAATGCTCACAATTCTAGTTCTCGCTCTTAATTTAATTAGCTAAAGTTTGATTAACTAACATTACTATTATTTATACTCACCACTCAATAAAATAATACTGACTTGAAAAATTGTTTGAATAAACAATGATTAAACAAAATTAAGGAAAAATTTTCAAAAATATCTACAGAAAATGACCATGAAACATTTGCTATCGTTTTTAAATAAAGTAGTATAAATGTCGAAACACAAATATTCTCAAATTCTATTTTTCCGTTTTGTTTGAAAAATGAAAAATATAAATGCATTGGTTAAATTTTCAGGTGGTGCTGGCGGTAAAGGAGTATGGGGCAAATTGGGATCTGAGTTGTTAGAAGAATATGAAGACTTCAACGATCCGAATTATGATTCGGAGACTTGCATTAACGGCGATGTAGAATTGAAGATAGTATTTCCGGCTTTGGGCAGAGAAGAGTTGCAGGTATGAATTTTTGTCAAAATAAGTCAATTGGACGTTTAAGTAAATGGGATGAAAGAGTTGAAGGATAATAATGCAACGCTTTAATATCAATATCGATTTTATTTTTTGTAGCGTTTTCTTACTTGAATTTTTTATACTCTGCACATCCATATTGGTGTATTGTTTCTCATCTTCAGAAAAGAGCTGAACCTATCATCTTGGAGTATTTTGAGAACGGTGACACAAACGAAGCCCTTGAAAGTTTTTCTGAATTCATTTCGCCAAATCATCGATATATTGTTAGTATTTTCTGTGTTAATTTTTAAATTTAATTCTTTGTCAATTGAATATGATTTTTTTTGTAGGTTTGTGAAATTATTGTAGAAATGGGTTTAGATCATAAGCCATCGCATAGAGAAATGTGTTCCGTTTTGATCTCTGACTTTTATGGTCATTTACTTTCTGAGCGAGACATAGCTTTGGGCAAGTTTTCTTCGTTCATTACGTTTTATTTTTATGATTTCGAATTATAATTATGTAATTTTATAGCGTTTGAAAACCTGTTGAAGAATATCGATGATACAATTCTGGATCAACCAGCTGCTCCAGAATTGATGGGCAATTTCATCGCTCGCTGTGTGGCTGATGATTGCCTCCCTCCAAAATTTTTAACTTCCCAAATGCAATTGGAAAATATATCGCAACATGCCAAGTAATTTAACTTATAATTTTTTATCATAAGAGTATTCGCCTAAGAAATAAATCTTATATGTTGTTTTTAGGCAAGCTTTATCTAAAGCCAGCACTTTACTTTCGATGAAACATGGTCTCGTCAGATTGGATACAATTTGGGGAATTGGCGGAGGATTAAGGTGAACAACTTATTACTACATAAACACGATTGGATGAATTCTCAATGTATATTTTTTGTTTATATTTATATCGTTAAATTTATTTCAAAGGCCTGTGAAGTCGCTCGTGAGGCAAATGAACATGCTTCTTAAAGAGTACCTGAGTTCTGGAGATGTTCAAGAAGCGTTGCGTTGTGTTCGCGATTTGGAAGTACCACATTTTCACCATGAACTCGTTTTTGAGGTTATATAGTATATTTTTTTTGTTCTTACTATATGGCTTTGATTTTCATTTTCCCATAAAATTGTTATAGACTGTTGTTATGGCATTAGAGGCTGTTAACAGCCAAGTTGAACAGCAACTTGTCGAATTATTGGATAAGTTGGCTGAGGCCTGCATTGTCACAACTGATATGATGGAAAGAGTAACTAAATTTTATATTTTCTTTTTTTTTTATTATTGTTTTTCGTTTCCAAATTCCTATTTTTTTTTTGTTTTATGTCCTTTTTAGGGATTTTTACGTGTGTTCGACGATATGGCTGATATCGTTTTGGATGTACCATTAGCATATATAACACTCAATCGATTTATCGAAAGATGTGATACTCGAAAATTACTCACGGAACGTGTGCATCAGAAAATGCCCACTAGGTAAATTAATATATCTCATTTATCAAAATTTGTCAAATTGGAATCTACCAAAGTTATTTTTTTTTTAATTTCACATTTTTTTAAATTGATTATTATTAGATTGAAGATCAAAAATTCATTATGATCAGCCACTTTTTTTCAGTGAAAGATTAAGTACTTAAATTCAATTTTGCTGAAAAAGATTTATAACATTCATATTTTTATTTTCCTTGATTCTTTTTCATATTTTTTAAACCATAATTAATATATAGATAGTTATTGCATAGCATTTTCTATAATAAATTGGCATTTATATTTTCAGAGGACGCAAAAGATTTGTTTCCGAGGGTGATGGAGGACACATTAAAGAACATTCACTGATGTTGAGGGACTAAAACTCTTCCTGTTTTCCTTGAATATTTCGATCCATTTATTCAATTATGTTTGAATGTATTTTTCAGCTAATGCTTTTTTACATTTATATTAGAAAGAAGGTAGTTTTCATTTCACATACACTTAATATCCAATTACCAAACCATAAATAACGTCATATTTCATATGTGCTTTGTAGGTTTTTATTCAATTATAAAAAATCATTCTATGAGTAATGTCAAAAGTATAATTAAAAATAGTATTAGTCTTAATAAATAATGGTTTTTCAATTAAATTTTCACATTCCAATGGAAAAATACTTTTTCTTATCAATGTTATTTAATTTTTTTTTTTCAGTATTTTCACATTATCATTTTTTTAATGACATTACTCTTAATTAATTGCATTTTTATCATTAGAAATTTAAAATTATAATTAGATTTTTGACTAGAAATTGTTCATACAATAAAAGATAGACACTGTTTAAGTTTCCATATTATACTTGTATTCAAAAACATTTTCAGTGTGCATCATTTAAATTTATTGACTTCGATCATGTCACAAGACAACAAAATTAGATAGATATTTCATATTTTGCACACTGATAAAGTAAATATAGCACAAGCTCAAATCGATGTATCGTTTAGATTTCATAATTCATTCTAGAATCATATTAGAGTATTTTCACATACATATATTAGGTATAATAGTATGTTCTAACATACTATGAGTGTTTTGGAAAAAATGATATGTTCACTTATTTTTTAATGTTTTGATAACTTAAGTTTTTCTGTTAGGCATTTATTATAAATCGAAATAAATACATTTTTGTGGTATTTTTTGTGTTACCACGTTTATAATTTTTGTGTATCATATTTAAACAGAATGTACTCTTTTTATAATATATGAAGTTACTGAAAAAAACTTGTTTTGTATGTCATAAGTTTTTCCCTGCATATGTACAAATACAGCTGAATCAATAAAAAAAATTAATATTTTTCGAGTGACATGATTGCTACAATTTCCCAGAAATTATGAAAATTTAATAAAACTTAGAAGCGAAAATTTTTGAAATATGTATTATCTCATATGTCAATATTTCAACACTGACGTTTGTAAAATATTGTCGACTGTTCTAGAAAATTGGTTAGTATTGACGTGGCTTACCAAAATTTATGAATATAAATAATTACACAGCATTTATTCACGTTCAGTATTGGAAGTTTTCTACAATGTATTACATCAAAATGCAGTTATTGTGGGCTCTCAGTATTCTTTCGATTGCTTTTGCAACGATTGCTCCAAAAAATGAAAGTAAGATTTTCTAAGGAAAGAGAACTTCATTACGATTCCATTTTAATTTTTTCTTATTATAGCTGTTTGTCCTCAAAATGAAGAATATAAAGATTGTGCAGTCGGTCTCTGCATTAACACATGTGAAAAACCTAACATTGGAATAATGTGCAAAGCACCCTGTTTCCCTGGTTGTGGATGTATAAAAGATTACTTGCGAAACACTAAAGGAATTTGTGTTCCTCCTCGAAAGTGTGGTAATTTAATTGAATTTATTGAGTTCTTCAGTCTTAATTGAATATCACCTTAATGCTAAATTGGCATTATTTATAGATGTTTGTGGAAAAAATCAAATTTTTTCATTAGCTGTAAAAACTGAATGTCAAAACACTTGTGAAGACCCCACCAAGAGTAAAACATGCATTAGCGATAAAGTACGCAATGGATGTGTTTGTAAAAGAGGTTTTTTCAGGAATTCAAAAAACGAATGTGTTCCTCCTCATGAATGTGGTACTTTTTATTTTTTTTAAATGTATGTGTAATGAAAATTAGGCATAATATATGAATTCTTTGGTAAAATATTGTTTAAGAAAACTATGTACCTCCTCTGAAGAAAACATGTCCTTATACTGGAAAACCATACTGTATGTGTCATTTGAGAAAATTCTATGATGGATTATTTTGAGCAGCATATTTGATTTCTAATTTATTTCTTTGTTACATTCATTTTAGAATTTTAAATATATTTTTATGTGAAAAATGCCAATTATTTATGTATCACAGATTTCTATTAATCATATTAATTTTGTGTGAAAATTGACAAGAAGTAATATTTCCAAATCACCAAATATGATTTAATATACACAATAGAATCAGAATTTAGTTACCAAATCTGGATGTGAGGTATATTTTTGAACAAATATTTAAAATATTAAAAAAAATTCTAGTACTGTTTGTTGATCAAAAAATGTTAATGTTAAAAATGTACAGTTTTGCGATCAAAGTTGTTACAGTATTAATTTTCAAACAATATTAGAACATCTGGATATTCTAATGGATGAAAATTTTTAACAAACATGAATATTGAGTTGTTGACTAAAAAGGGACAGCTAATTTAATGACTGTATGTTTATTCCATCTGGAAAAGAAAATGCTTTGACAAGCAACCGCAAACAAATTTTGTATACAAATTTACATTAATCACACATTTATTGATAAATCAAATACATACAGGTGGAGATATATTTAAAAATTTGCGTGGAAAAATTCAGTCTTGTCTTATCAATAATAGTGAAGCAACGTATAAGATATGAAGATCATAATTTATTTCCTTTGTATCTTTGCACTATTTGTGCTGAAGACCGATTCAAGATGTAAAATAATTTTCTTTTTGTAAGATTGTTTTAATTTTAAATATTAACGTATTATTTTGAATTCAACAGATATTGACAAAAATTCCTTACAAAAAAGACATCCATCTGATTGGTTTTCAAAGTTTTTTCCCTATTTTCATAAACTCTACAGTAAGTTTAAATTTAACGATCAAAACATTATGGCTTTCAATAAATTTGATTAATTAATTTGACAGATAATAAAGAAAATATTTCAACACCGAATAAAACAAATGGATTATGTAAAAAATCAGGTACTATTTAAATAGATTTATTCAGATACGATTTGCTAAGTAATGAATGATATTTAATTTATTCTTTCACAGGTTCAATCAATGAAAATGTAAAAAGTTGTCCTTGTACCGGATTACCAGTGTGTGAATGTCCCATGGGTTGCAACTGCCAGGAAAATAGTAAGCATGATATAAGTACATATTTAATTACTTACTGGTGGACCATCCCTCTTACTTCTTTTATTACCTCATGAAAATATACCCAAAAAAATACTTACAATTAAATGTCCTATTCTATTAAAAAACTTATTCTTGAAGTATAGATATTGTAAACTTTTCTACGCTTAATATTTGATACTATGAAAAAATAAATTTCAACCAAACTACCAAATATTGGCATCAAACTCAACTGATTCATAAGACTAAAATCACAACTTTTTATCAACTGGAGTTCCAAAATATTCTTGCAGCAAATATGTTCTTCCATCCGGCAAATTGTCAACCGATGTGGTGTAACGGTGTACGCAATATCAATATAACTCATACAAAATCAAATGTATTGTATAATACTGATTCTATGCTTTTCAGTGAATCTATGTTACTGCATTTGAAAATATATATTTTTTAATTTAGCTAGTAAATGTGCATTAACGAAAGTTCTACAAATTTATGTATTTAAACTTTGCACATGTTTTATGACACTGCTGCCACCTGACAATAAACAATAAAATTTGTCAGGGTTATCAACATGCAATTTACGATCTTCGTGAATATTTATACCATCTATAAAATTGAGGTAAAAACAATTTGGCAGTTATTGCATTTTCATTACATATCAATCAAAAAATATCTAAAGACCAGAATCAAAGGGAAAGCTTAAATATATAGTGTTTAATAAATATAGAACAAAGTTTGCCTTCAAAGCCTTAATGACTACTAAATCCACTCTTCGGATAATTTTTGAAATAGGTTGAGTTTGAAATGTGAAATGAATTTTGAAAACTTCATATTTCTTTGTATAATATAAGATATAGGTATATATCAAATAATTAAAACCTGTAGCACTCAGCAAAGTAAATGCTGAGCAATTTAATTTTTCCCCAAGACAGCTGAAATATCCTTTTCCAACATGTGAATGCAACGACAAATAGTGAAAAATGATCTCTTTAAATATTTGCAGATTCGAATAAAGAAAAAAATACAAAATGCCCATGTACTGGAGCTGACATATGCATTTGTGATAAAGATAGCCCATGCAAAGGAAATTGTAAGTAATTTAACACTTCAGCAAAAGTCTCAAGTAATTTTATATGAATAAATTATTTTTTTTCAGGCAATGCAGATGATTTGAAATCTGGATATCAAAAGTTAATTGCACCCCAATCTGATGAAAATAATACTAAAAATTGTAAGTTTACCTTATATCTGCTCAATGAATTTCAATGTTTTGTTTATCTATACTCAAAAATTAAATAATTTGATTTAAAACATAAATTTACCAGTTATGTACCAACAATGCAGGCATTGTTTTCATCTAAATCTAAAACAAATAATCTTTTATGTTTTCAGATGAGAAAAAGGATCAGCCTAAGAAGTGCCCATGTACTGGAGATGATATTTGTAAATGTCCCGAAGACAGTCCATGTAAGAAAACATGTAATAAAGTGTAATTGATTAAGAAATATAGTATGCTTATATTGGAACAATTTTATTTGTTTTTATTTCCTTAATTGGAATTTGTATCAGAATATATGCGGGAAAGTTTATAAAAAAAGAAATAGTTAAATTTAAACTTAATGTATTTTAAAAACTAACATATATCAAAATATATAATTTACAAATATGTAGTTGTGATAAAGTTAGCATATCACAAAATCAAAGGTTCCATAACTATAAAACATGTTTTTGTTGCAAAAACAATAATAGTTATAAAATGTTCGTCAAAAAATCTTAACATTGGTAAAAGCGATTCTCCAACTACTAAATGCGATTAAAAATAATTTGACGATTGCATATGTACTAATATAAAAATTTATGATTAGTGCTATGTCCAAAAATTACATTCAGTCATCTTTGTCTTGATCTTTTTTCTTCTTTTTTTTCTTTTCCTTCTTGGGCGTACTTTCTTCGGCTTCTACTGCATTTAATGTGGTATCTTCTTCTTCGGGGTCACGTTTTTTCTTCTTCTTTTTCTTTTTTTCAGATTCGTCTACATTCGATTCGTCGAGATTCTCTTGAGTGCTATTCAAACTGAGCTTTCTCTTCTTCGCTTCTTCGTTGAACACTTCACCGTTTTCTTTTTTCACACCATAATCGACATACCCAGTGAGCCATTCGGCGGGAGTGTTTTCGTTCGGTTTCCCATATTTATCGAGTTTACCATTTTTGATGAGCGATTTCTTCATGGAAGCTTTCGGCCCGAGACCCCACTGCCTGGGGTACGTGTCTCGTTCCATTATGACACGTTTCAGTTTCGCGACTACGCCGTGATCACAAGACGCCATCGTGGAAGTTGTCATGAGAGCGATGGCCAACGCTATAGCTTCTCCCTTTGTCGTCACAATTACAATTTCCATATCTATTTCTATACCGTCTTCGTATCTGAGAACTCCGGGAAGGAGAACTTTGGCTCCGTAGCAGACGGCATTTACAGCACTATCTTTCAAGAATATTCTTTTGTGTGAAGTGAGAAGTCCTTCTAGTGGTCGAATAACTCTACGTAAATAGTTTTCATCTTTGTGATTTTCATATGCCCACTGAGCGTCCAGAATGTCGTGCATCGTAACCATAGCATCGTTTTCACCGTGATTTCCAGTACGGACACGTCTTAACTCTAACATTTGTCCTCCAACACCTATACGGAAAAACCAGAATTAACATACGACAAAAAAACAATCTTGTTGAAAAAGATTGTTGAAATTTTTACCTAAAACCAATCCTAGATGTACACACATAGTACGTATATACGACCCCGCTTCACAACTGACCCAAAAGACTCCGGTGTTGGTCTCCTGATGGAATTCGAGTAAACGACTGTCGTAGACAGTACGCACACGTAACTGTCTCTTCACGGCTGAAATTAGAGGAGGTCTTTGGAAGAGGGCACCTCTTAAACGCTCCAGGGCTCGCGACACTGCGGGGGTTCCTTCGCTGACGGGTTCGTGTAATCCAAAAACTGCAACATATTCTTTGCCGGCGTTCTGTTGAGATTTTACAAGACGGGTGGCGCGTTCCACACAAACCAACAAACATCCTGTGACCTGATTGTGACAAAAAACAGTATTTTTGAAAGGGAATATCGAATTTAAAGAATTATTTTAAGAATTTAGTTGAATTACCTTTGGATCGAGGGTGCCGGAGTGGCCGGTCTTTTCGACTTTGAGGATGCGCTTGATCCAGGATACGACTTCGTGCGAGCTAGGATTCGAAGGTTTGTCCAGGTTGATGTAGCCGGAGCGCACGTAGTCGTGGATGTTCCTCCTGAGGGGCGAAGCGCCGAAGGGCAGCGGCGTGTAGTGGGCGGTGCGCACGTTCATGCGGTCGAAGTTCTTGAGGAGCAGGGGCCACATCGAGGCGTCCAGCTTGGGGCCCCCGACTCCGGCCTCGAGTTTGAACTCGCCGGAGATTTGGGCGGCGCCCACATCCTTCCGCTTCTTGCTCTTCTTCGCGGAGAGTTCGGTTTCCATTTCGGCGTACGACACGTGCGTGGAGGTTATGCGCACCGCGCGCTGTTGAACACGTGTTTGTCAACAACTGAAAGGTCTGCCGGCACGCGGACTAATCGTACGGCTTTTCGGCCATGGCTGTTTTTTTTTTTACGTTTGCCCAAACGACACTGGCACACACTGACACGTTTGAAAATGATCAGAATAATATTTGATGAGTAAATTATCCGTATAATGGTTTTAAATTATTTTAATCATACTATTAAGAAATTTTTCGCGAATTGCGTTCTACGCTCGTTGTTATTATATATTTAGTTGATTGTTTTGATGGAAACAGTTTCGGAAGTGATTGCATTAATATTCGATTAGATTTTTTACCTTTTTTTTAAGATATTCACTTATTTTTTGTTTAAATTCTTATATATTATTTTTATGCATATTTTATAAATAAAAATATTGTATATAATTTATTCATTGGACCAAATACATAAACTCACAATTACATAAACATTTTGAGAAAAGTTCAAACAAACTCTATATCTATTTTAGACATTTTAAACATAAAAAATGATATTTCTACCCGTTTTGTAATTTATTTTGCTAACTTATTTAATAAAAATCATTAAAATATATCACATAAAATAAAATATTCATAAATACATAAATAAATTATAAAATACAAAATAAAATATTCAAATATCACATTATGCATTTTTTATAATAAAACTTGTACTAATAAGGCCATACAATAATTTATTTAAGCTACTAAATTAATTGGTTGAACACATTCTTAACTTTTTCTAATATAGTTTTTTTTTATTTTCTATAATTGAACACGTTTCTTGGGCATGAATAAGCATTTGTTCTAATGATTTAGCAGACTCTCTCAATTTAGTCAATTCAGTTTCTAACGTAGGTATTCTATACATCAAAGAAGAAATCTTTTCCTCTTGCATTTTTATTATTGATTCTCTCGATTTGAGTCGTATGAGTCGAAATGATTAAACAAAAAAGAAATTAATGCTCGGAGTCGACCGACGCAGACAAAGTCACTCGATCGACCCGAATGCGCGTTCACGTCAGGTCGGACTGCGAACGCGAAATCTCGCGCCAAAAGAAAGACTCCGGACGCAGAACGAAATAATACTCCTGGTAGGAGGAGACTCTCAGGGCGACTCGAAGGATCAAAGGAGCAAGGTGTACGGGGTGGGAAGCTATGCGTGGAAATTCTCAAAGGAGAGAACCTGAAGACGCAATAACTGGTCCCGACTCACACGAACACAAGAAAAGCCGAGGGACAAACCTGCACCAAGTCGGGCCGAAATCCAGGATGAAGGCGGCGATGTCCGCTGATCTTCTCCAACTCCTCGAGGCAGTTGTAAAATCGAATCTGACGAAGTGGCGCGCTTGGCGCACTATTTAAAACTTCGCCGTTTGAATTTCGTTCTAAAGTGCGCGAGATTCGGTCAGGTCCGGCACAGGCTGGCCACCCGCCATGCGAGACGAACCGAGGCCACCGCGCCAGGGGTTCTCACGAGGATTGGGGATTTTGAAGGATAGGATACTTCGAACCGCCCCTCCAAATTTAATTTAAATTCAAATAAATAAAACATATAAAAACCAATTTAGTCTAAATTTATTAACAAATTACAGAGTTCATTATTAGAACTTTTAACTTTTACGTATTAACAGCTATGACCGCTGTGCCCCCGACAGTAGTCGTAATATGCATATATACAGCCATTATCTTTTTAGTTGAAATTTCGTGAAAAAATTACATATATAGATCGTTTATTTTGCAAACTTCTGAAAACCAAGGACTATGTGATGATTTAATATCTCAATAAATGATTAATAATTTATTTTAAATCATATTATAATACTTTTTCAAAATTTTTCGTCGAGTGTCATGCATGCTACGGTCGGTGCGCAATGTATTTTTTTTCATTTTGACTAGATCCTGCGAAATTTTTTGATAAATTAAAAAAAATTCAATTTTATCATATGTATTTTAATTATTAAATACATAACAAACACATTATCGCCTAAATGTATGATCATATTAAATATATAAAAAAATATCTTATAAATCATGTGAATAAAATCAATATTTGATTGCGTACAAAAATATTAAAAATTACTTGAAATTGAAAAGCTTCAGCAATGTACATACTGACAAACAACAATATGTGTCATACAATTTTCGAACACAAACTAACTTAACAATTAAACAAAATTTTTAAATAAATCATTACATGATGTAATTTTATTACATTCTTATTGGGAGATAGAAATATGTACTTTTGTTACAATGGAAAAAACAAATAAGTATTTAGTGATTATACAAAAATTTCAATGAAATTCCCAAACTTCTGTCGAGTTATTTACCACGTTCACAAATAATGATCTTCGAGTGCCAATTTTTCCATTTCCACTATAGCATATACATAAAAACATCTTCAAAAATAAAATAAAAACAAATACAAAGGCAAAATTAATTATTGGGCGGTCGAAACTCTGACAAATCATGAAGAATTTCCTCAAACGGATCCTTTCCGTCTAGACTTTTCCGCCACACACTTTCAGATTTATGAGTCTCTCTGACATCACGATTTGCTAAGGTTATTCCTGAATCCTTCATCAGCCTCCAAACACAAACTTCCCTCAGATTATAATTATATTCTATGACAGAAGCTTGAGCCAACTTTAGTTCCTTTTTGCAAAACTTGACAGTGGTCAAGCCTTCGCTCCAACAGTATATAAAATATATCATTTTATGTATAGGTAAACGAGTGCACTCTAACCATGTTCCAGTACGTATGCGGATTTTATGTTTACACTTGTAACAAACCCACCTAAGATACTTTAACGAGAGCACCATATCGTGGCCTTCTTTGCATGTCCGTTCTTTCAATATTAAACCACGCTCTTGGAGAAACAAGACACCGGCTTGTTCGTTGGGAACTCGCTGGATCAATTCCATGAAATTCATGATGGTGCTTTTTCCAGGGTTATTTTTTTATTTTTCAGTTGATCATCTGAAACTAAAAAGTATACAGAAAGGTGTCCGAAGCAATTGAATTTTTCGGCAATTATTTATAATACTAACGATATTTTTTAACAATTTGGAATTTTTTAGTTTAAGAAACTCGGTTCAGTTTATCGAATAGTTTTGATTGAATGTAATATATTTATTGATTTCCACTATGAAATAACAACGAAGATCAGACAAAATGCAAAAGCAGCAAACAAACGCGGGAAACGAAATGACACTTGACACTTGTTATTCTCTGTCGAAATAGCCATAACACAACGATTTTCGAATTGAGTTATCAAATTGCTTTATTGAAATATGTTGCCACATTATTTATTTTTAATCAAAATATTGATTGATTTTTGTATTTATTTTTAAAAAGTTCTATTTTCAAACTACGAATTAGTAAAATTTTTGATAAATTCAACACAAGTGCTAGCAGCAAGGTTTCCTTTAGTTGGTAGTCAGAAATTACCAATTGAATTTAAGCCTATTTAAAAATTAAATTTAATATTTTTTTGTTGACCAGTCGTTTGCTCAAACTATAGTAGAACACACCGACCATTGTGTGTTCTAGTGTCGTTTAAGCAAATGTCGGGGAAGAAAATAACATTACATATTCATAGATACAGTAAAACCTCTATTATACGGATTTTCAATCATCTGGATTAATCGAAAATAATAATTTTTTTTTTGTAAATAACAGATTTTACGATTTTTTACATAATACGTATCTATAAATGCACTAATATGTAACAAAATTATACTGAATCATAACAGATTTAACTATATGGGTGACCAAACTAAAACCTGACAAGAATTTTATTACTGAAATAGATTTAGGTAGTAGGGGAAGAGCGGGTAATGGGGGTCAGCGGGCAATGGTGGTCACCCACATATCTACAAAAGTAGACAACCTAG
>JAOXNN020000042.1:2891722-2971553 GCA_028571205.2 Hydropsyche betteni | reverse complement strand
CCGATCTCGCCAGACGTCATTATGTCAGGAAAACTATCGACATTAGACAAAACGATCATAACAATCGTAATCACTGTAATTTTTGCCCCCCTCCCCTATCGTATCGTACTAAATCTGAAATTGTATTGTCATGGAATAAGTTTTATCGCACGAAAATCCTACGCGATGCGATCGCGTTATAAATCAAAGCGACACGTGAGAATTACACGTGAACCGTTCGAGTCATAAAACGATATATCATCTTGTAAATTTTCCATTTAAAACTTGTTAACCCGTCTGTCAGTGGAGTCGTACGCGATCGCGTTGACGAATCTTTTTTGAAAACTCAAAAAGCGCGATTTCTGTCAATACGGTTATATTTGTGGTGCTCTCGGGAAAACAATATAAAACCTGGTCGGAGACTCGGAGGCGACATGTCAATTTGCTACTCTAATTGTGTGAATGTGAAGGCATCTTGGTATTCGAGAAAGGTGTTTTTTTTTATTCATTTCGAATGATCTCAAAGGCGCAATGGTTCGTTCGTAGAAATGTCGTATGACCAGTGCGCAGCAATCTCTGCGTTTGATAAACCAGATAACTTAATTAACTATAAGCGTTTTGAATAGACTTAATAAGCCTTTTAAATATAATAAAAAAGAATAATCAATTTTAGATAAGCGGTCTTTTTGAGATATTTATACAATGCTTTAAATACATAATTGACTTCGAAAGTCGACAAGAACTAATGATTGTTAAAATAATAGATTATATCATTAGTACCTGTCATTTTGATATCTCAATTTATTATTTAACTTTCACGAAATGATATATTGAATTTAAAAATATCAATTAGAGATAAGAATATTGTTATTTCCTTTTTTATTACATCGCTTATGTCGAATCTTGATTCAATATTAAATTATATATTAATGACTAGCTGAACCCGGCAGACGTTGTCCTGCCAGTCTGTATTATAACAGCTTGATATGATTCTATGAATTGCGTAATTAAGGCAACTAAATTCAACAAACGACAGATCTTCGAAACTTTGTACTGAATTTTTTGTTTTTTGGTTTTAATGATACGAAAACCTTTTACACCAAAAATACATATACAAGCCAATTTTCATAATGATCAGTCGAACGGTGCTGGAGTGAAACACCATCATATGTATATATATAGATATATTCGAACTCCATTTTTAAATATATAGTATATAGTATATAGGCCCGATGTTGATAACATCGGCTGTGAATTACGTAATTATATATAAAAAAATTAAATCTATGCAAAAATATTTTATAATATTTTTCACAATTACGACATATAGGCAAAGCCAGAGATAGTAGGTAATAAGTAACATATTGTTGTGTGGGGGTAAGCGAGTTCGGTTGGAGATGAATACAAACGCCGAGGTCCGTTCAGAACATTTATTGGTGAGATGTTCGGACGACGGTCAAACGCGGAATGACGGTCACAGCGTGGTGTCGCATATTTATAAACATTTGCCGTCCCGGCTCGCTATGCACACGGGCTTTTATATCGGCCACGCTACGACCATACGATGACGTCATCCGAACTACAAAGATGCATAATTATGCAACAATATTATAGACGTTAACTGTATACGCATATAAAGACCATATTCGCGAAACATTTGCGAGCGTCATCGAACAAATACACAGACGGACAGAAATCCGCTATTATACATAGGGGATAGATATAAAATTTTATGAAAATAATGAAAAAAAATTCATATAAACCGCGACAATACTCGTATATATATATATATATTCCGATGAGCGCAAACACAACCCGCCCACGCCAACCGCCATCCTAGGCAAACGCAACAAGACCTAAAAACGACAACCGCCATCGAACGCGACCCTCATTCCCAACATCGACCTTCGCCATCGCGGCCGCGTCCGAATCGGCGGCCATTAGCGGGTAGCGCTCCCCGCCGGAGGAGGCGGAAGATCGCATCGGGCTGCCGTCTTCGGCCATTACAATTGCTAATCTTTTCGGCCGTTTCGTATGCTGCGACGGCGGGCGCGCGTATCGACGGAATCGCCGAACGTGCCAAGATGGCCGATCCCATAGCGGGGTCCCGGGGATCGGCCAGAGTTGACGCCTCGTATGCAAAGGAGCACTGCGCGGGAATCTTCCGCTTCGGTATTTAATATTGATTCAAAGCTGGTTTTCGGAATCGATATGGCGAGTTTGTTGCGATAATGTTTTTTTTTTTTTTAATTATATAAAATTTATAATATATATGGTGCGAATGTATGTGGTACAAATAGAAACGTTTTCATCGTTATAGAAATGTGAAAATACATTTTGTACGCCTATTACGAGCGGACACTCCCCGAGCGGAATATAACACTCTAGCACGAGTATAGGGTACGTCAAAAGATTTGAGCAAGATAAAATAGCAGTGCTGCTTTGTTAGCGTCGTTATGAACAACACCTTCGCGAAATCGAGTGATCTGCTTCTGCCAATATTACAAGCGAAACTCCGTCTGATTATAGTCCGGCTCGCAAACGAACTCCAACAGAATATAACAATTTACAATTATTAGAAGATATTGTCTTGCGTCGAGGCTATGTTGCAGCGAATTCTAGATTCATCTATTTTAATAGTGCGTTTATAAATTATTTTTAATTGAAATAATTTCAACAAAAATTTGTTACAAATAATATAAAAATTCTTTGAACACATTCAATATATGAACAATAAGACACAAAATAAACATCGTTTATGACAATCGAGAATCCACTGCACATTAATATCAATAAAATCACACGTTTCAGCTAGTTTCTACCAGATTTTCAATCCGTTCAAAGCACTCGATTGCCGGTGGCCTTTCAGATTGATCCGATGAAAGATGTCGAACACATTGGGAGCAGCAACAGTGTGATGGAGAACGTTCGTGACCGGCTCGGACGCGGCGACAAGCACTTTACAACGTTCTATTCGACAGTGGTATGTTCAAACTTGCAAGGGAGAATTTAAAGCTTGTTTTTCGCACTGATGGTAAATCGTTTTCCACCGCCCGAAAAGAAAACACGATTGGAAAGGTGGACCCGGAGGTGCGTGTGAAAGGAAAAGTGTCAATGTTCTAGCATGGATCTCATATGAAAAATTTATCATAAATAATTCATATTATATCAAATATATTGGATTAATCTAAGGTCTTACATCTTTTAGAATAAAAATGGTACGAAAACAACTCATTCGAACGACAAACCAAACATACAACATCCGATCTCGGCTTACAACGTTTTCCGGTCGCCGGCTAATAAAGCGTCGAACACTTTGCGGTTTGACATGACCAGCTGAAACTCAGCCGCGTGTTCTCGCATCTTATCCGTCATCTGGAGCTGGAACTTGGAACTTGGGAACTTGGAAGTGAACTGGCGTGTGACACCCAAGAGCAAGACGTGTTCGCAATTCATTACGGCTCCTCTATCTGTCCGCAGAACCTCTACCGTGTTGGATGTTGACGACGGTGGCCTTTTGAGGCACGTGTGCCTTAGATGGAATGGTTCTCGGATGTTCTTTGAGTTTTTGTCGAGGTGGTTCGCGAAAGCTTTCGAAAGTGCGGAAGTTGCGCCGTGAGCCTTTTTCGATCGACTTTATTGGTTTGTTCTCGCTCTGGGTGTGCGATCGTTAACGTTAACATGCGATGGATCACGTGATTGGGAAATCGAGTTCGATACGGTTGATGCTGGGAAAATAGATAATGAATATCTATATTTGTTATTTTTTTTATGAAAATAATTCGATTAAAGTAAATAAATCAACTATTATATGAAACCGTTAATGAAATTAACAAATTCCTTGAATAAAAATGTAGTATTTTATCATACGATGTTGAATAATTAATTAAAATTATTTGAAAAAATATATCTCATTAAATTCAACTTAAAAATTCCATAAATTCTCTATACGAAAACATACCGCGTTTACAGTAGATGACAGTGGCATTCATTATACTTGAACACGTTCGTTCCCATTTTTGATCGGTCATCTTTTTCTAGATAATATTAAGGACTAGTAAATTACTAGTTTTTCAATCGAGTCCCTGCGTGATTATGTATGTTGCGTCCGTAAGAAATATCATTTTCATCAACAATACGTGATCATCCAAATCGGGTAACTTACGAGATTGAAAAGCAATGCAAAAAACGACAAGAGGTCAACGTACACGAGCCGCCACATTGTCTACTGTCATCTTTGACGACGTACTGCTTCGTTTATTTTGTTTCTGAAAATAGATGTCCACCTGCACATCGATCACGATCGAGATTCCGTTCGTTTTTTGCGATCCGATCTACCGGAACGCGGCTTCTTCGCCCACGTGGTATGGTGTCTTCGTATCCGAATACGGTACGATTGTCGCACAACCGGAATGCAACCACGTATTACGAGTATTATAATATAAAATACATATCCCATATTATGGAAGACGACAATACCAGACTGTACGACGCCGTAGAAGGTACAAAAAAATTGAAGGATGTGATCGTACTTGGTAGGATACATTCCGTGCTAAAAGGATGTTAAAAAGTCGATTAAAAGATGATTGTTGTCATATGTGGTCGAATAAGGAATACAATTTTTACATGTTTTTTTTATACGATTCGGAAATAACACGATTTGAAGAGATTTTTTGATAGTGTTTTTTCACTTAAAAAAAAAGTATTATTATGCCACAATGGTAAGATTCGGTGCAGGTCAGTATACAATTATAGTTATTAAATAAAAAATTTCGATGCTTTTTTGAAGATTTTTCATGGCGAAATTTTTTCACATTACTTTTGAAGTTTCATCTAAATATATAATACTTTTATACGATAATTTTTTTTTTGCGCAATAATCTTCGAAACGTATTCTCGCGTCAAAAGAAAACTGGGCACAATTTAAATGAATCGATTTAACGATCGATCAAATAAAATATAAAAATTTAAACAAACGGAAAGGCGTCGTCGCTGGCACCTGTCTGCGACGCGTCCGCGGCAATAAATCGCGTTGCGCAAACAAACATGCAAATTATCGGTTATTGCCATAGTGATTACCGATTAATATTTGCCGGGCAACAAATCACGTCCGCGCTTAGCGAACGCGTCGGTAATTGCCGGGTTTCGATCGCCCGGCCGCCATTGATTGGCCGGCAATTAGCGCGCCCACGTCTCTCCTCTGGTGTCGTTTCCTACTTCCACGTGTCGACAGTGCTTCTCCGAGTGCCTGCAGACCACCCCAAAGGGCACTTCAGTGCCTGCTTTGCCGAGGTGTGGTGTTTTGTCGAGTTCGGGTTGGGCTAGGTGCGGTAATCGCGAGTCGCGTCTCGCCGTTGGATGGTGGACGGTTCGAGTGATTTTGATGTGATTAATTGTCGTTTGATCTAATGTTGGTAAACTTGGTTCGAAAATCATATTACGTATGCGTTGATCATCGGCGATGGTGAAATATGTTGTTTTAATGAAAAATTATTATGTGCTAGCTCGCACGTTAGGGTCCGCGTCCCTTCGGGCCGGTGAGCTTTTGATTTTATTTGTATTGTTAGACTCCGTTGTTGTTTGTGTGCGAAAGGTATTATTAAAAATTTCGAAAAATCATCGCAAATTATAGTGGGTCTTATGCGAAACATCAATCAACAGAGCCCTTATTTTGAAAATTAATGATTTAAATTGGGTTGCGTGTTTTGTTTCATTAACATTTTGCAATCTGGAAATGAGAAGAGAATTTATATCTTAATTTAAAATTTATAAAATGAAAAATCGGATATATAATTCACTGAAAAGATCGCGAATTGATAACGCGAATTTCACTCGTTATGTACAGTAAAGTACCTACATATAAATATATGCAAATTTTATCAATTGTCTGCATACGGATAATTTAATCGTTTATTACGACTCACATTGCATCCAGCCATACAAACGATATTCTCCTTTTGCACAAGTGACTAACTTGCACTGAGAAGTATTAGAATGTTTCCTTATATGTTGGAATTCGTGTTCTCCCCTCGCAGGACCAGCATCCTGGAATCCTATGTACATTTTCTCTCAAAGGCGTGCGCTCGTGCATGTTAACATCTAATTTGAATCACGTTCTCGAACAAACACACAAAACGAATGGGACGACAATGGCGTGATGCAACATTCCGTATCTTGCATCTGGCCGAAGAAGACCAAGCCGCCAAAACAAACGGCACGTTTCGGCGAACCCCGAGGCCCCGTCTGCCGGTCCATCATCATCATCATCATCATCATCAGCTTTTCCGCCGATGAATCATCGACGATAGCCCCTCTTCTGTCTGGGAGTGTGATCTCATTTTTTTTCTTTAAACATGAGTCGATTCCACTTTTTTCCTGTTACAAAACTTGCGTAATTTCTATCAACACTGAATGTAACAGGATTTTTTTTAAATGGAGAAATAATGTATATAATATAAAATAATCGAAGAATCCTTTTAACATTTTGTAATTTAAGATCTTTTCCGTAGCCGATTAGCGTAACACAAAAAACAACGTAGCTTTTAATTGACTCGATTTAACTATCTGAAGTTTCGAATCGTTCGAAGCATTAACAAAGGGTTAACATGGCATATCGATAACACCTCGGGAAAAAAGCTCGTAAAACGAGGCTGAAATTTATTCCACCCCCGCTCGAGTACCAATTAAAACACGGCGAACCCATCACAAAAGGATTCGATCCACATATTCGAACCTATTAAATCCGAGTGCACCTAACGTACGAGTGTGATTCGAAGCACCTTAACGAACCTGCCCGACTCTCCGCATGTATTTAATATTTATGTGAAAAGATCTATAACCGATCGAAAATCATAACGCTGTTGCAACTCGATGATTAATCGCGCGATAAATCGAATCGTTCGTTAAAAAGTTATCTATTAAACGACTCGAGATACATCCAGACTGGTTGGGTGTAATGTAGTAGAATTTGCGGTTCTATGAAGCGCACATTGAATTTTGCGAAACCCGGAGGCGTCCGATTTCGGTGGTTTTTTATGTTGATTTTTTTGTAGGTTGGAACCGCAAATTTTTTGTGTCAGAGGATGTTGCGTGACTCATGACCATCTGCCGGGTTGTGGTAGATGAGTCCTCTTTTCCCTTCAGTTGGCCTGTTTTATTGCGGTTTCTGCTAATGACCCGGGAGAGTTGTTCTTATTTGCCGTTCAAGATGAAACAATAATCGTAAAAGATCCCTGAGACCGATGTGGTCGCAATTAAGACGCATCCATGACGAAAAAAGGATATGCCGACAATCGGAAATGCCCTTAACACCGGTATAATCAAAGAAAATTTCCGTGATGGGTTGCTATTTTTTGTTGTTGCGAAGATCGAAGAAAACTTTTAGCACATAATTCTATTATGCTCTGGGGTTCAATGAATGTGATAATTGATGGCTATTTTTAGATAAAGGAAAATGTTTTTTTTTTACGATCCAGTTTGTTTAAATAGTAGACCGTCAGATTTAATTACATGAATATAATTGGAAATAATAAAAAAATTGTGGAACAACATTGGTCGTAATCTTTAATTAGGTTTAAAAACATGTTAGTCACGTCGTAAATGGTTCGATATTTCATTAGTGAAAATCACCGTGTAAAAATAAATAATATAATTTAATTATACATAATAAAAATTTTATGGGAGACTGCGTACGTTTTCAAACAACCAACATCCTTGACATCAACAGACAAGCAAAAAAAGACAAACAAAATACATTTAAATTGTACAATCTAAAGACATCACATAATATTAGACGTGTTATGTAGACATTGAGAATGCCTTCGGCGCCAGACAACGTCAATCGCAATTACAAATGATGATGATGATGGCGATGTTTTCTGAAAGAAACGCGTCTAAAAGCATACGATCGCGGAATCTCACAATAATTTCGTATAAACTGCAACGTTAACATTCCACGGTGTTGAATAATTAAAAAAATATTCACCACGAACTTGTTTAATCGATGTGTTTACTCGATTTGTCGGCTCTAACGTTTCTCCATGTGATCATTATTGAATTCGATTCGATCGCTCGTCTGCTGTATCGTTTGCGTTCATGTTGGCAATTATCTCGACTTACAAGAAGTTATAATTTCTAAAATGCTATTTATATCAAAATTAAAAGGTTAATTAAAATAGAATGTTCTATATCGAAGTTCATTAGAAAATAAATCAGATTTATTATTTGTAAATGTAATACACATGTAACCCAATTATGCGATCGAAATAAATTTTCACATTTTTTTATAAGCAATTTATCATGAAAAATATGTAAATTTTTCTATTATTATCATCTTAATTAGTGAATAAAACAACTGTTTTAATTTATTACTTCCTACTATACACAATGAAGCTTTTTCTTATCTGTGCTATTTTTTATCATCAAAAATTCATACTATTCAGATCTACTTTCATAAACAAACAAGATACAAATATATTCAAATCAGATCAATTAATAAACTTGAATAAATTTCATATTCAATTTACAGCTATCGCGACAATCGAAAACATTGACCATCGCTGGTTTAGCCGCAGCGGAGGCGAGAACAAGACTGTGAGGGACGACGATGGCCACAATTACGTCGGCTGATGCATGGCCCTGTCGTCGCCGGAGGTGTGACCTGTTATTACAGACCCTTATTTTTCCCGGTTGCTGTGGAGGCTTTGACGCCGATCTCCATGAAGCCGATAATAGGGTTGCGATCAGGCGTTGATCGATTGCCGTTCGATCGTGCGGATTTAACACTCGAGGTCAAAGGGCGAAGTTAGATGAGCCGTAATAGGTGTTTCGTTTTCATTTAAGTTGTGAGTTTCTATTTTGAGAATGTTAGATGGTTAAGTGGTAGGTTGGTGTAATTTTCCGTTTCAAATAACTGGGATATTACAGTTAAACATTTCTTTAACCATACGAACTTGAGTCTTAAAAAATATAATGCGCCGTAAATTTTTGAGGTCACGCAAGAAACTCGATCGTATTAAATGTACATTTTAAACAAAAGCTATGAATAAATCATCAATCAACATTCGGTGCGATACGTATATTGCAACGTATCCTTTGTACAAGGAAGTTTATTATTTTCTTTTTGCCAGACCGGAACTGAACGACAACACAATGATCGAATGTGGGGCAGCGAAACTGTTATGGTACCACCCCTTTCATGTGAACAGAAAAAGTTCGACCTTTGACTGTTGCATTTTAACAGGACCGATTTTACCGAACGGCTGAATATAATGCAACGCGTATCAGGTGTCGTGGCGACCCAGTTGTCTAGAATTTTTGCAGAACTCGATACGCCGACGCTTTATTGTCGATCCGGAGGCAAGAGCAGTTATTGTCGATCCGACAGCAGATGTTGGACGTATAAATATTATAAATATTGTCATCATACGGTTTGCATGTGTTTCTTCATGTAGGCCGCGAACTGGATCGCTCCACAGACGTTTCCGAGAAGTATTCGAGCCGAAAGCGCGTCACAGAAAAGTAATGAATAAATCTGGTCTTACACGCATTAACTCGATGGTGCTTTATTTTATGACGATTTTTTGGTTGTTTTATTTTTTTTAAAAGACCGCAACGGGCGGGCGAAGTGAAGTTTTTTTGTTTCGACAGATTTATGCTGTCGTTTTCGTGACTTCTTCTCTTACAATGTTGCATTTGTAAAATGGTAATTGTTTCAATTTCAAAAAATCTTGTATTATACAATAATGAAAATCTCATTGTATTGTGATGGAAAAGTTAATGCATGGTGTTAGTAATGTGTATTTACCTTTTACATAGCTAAAAGTTAAATACAAAAAATATTATATACTTTTGGATACATGAATTCAAGTGTTAAATTGCGTTTAATTGAATCCATAATTATTATATTTAAGGGATTGATGGGTTTCGCGTTTCACCGTGCGTTGAACTTTAGTGTTTCCAAAAGAAAATTTAACGAAATTGATATGATTCTGCATTCATGAAAGAGTATTTTGTTACAGAAATATTCCCGTAAAAATAAATTATCAAAAATATGATCACTTAACATAAAATTAATGTTAAATCAAGATATGATTATTAAGAATATCCAACGCTTCATATGCGTTAATTAAAACCGTTACTTAAACAGGAAAATAAAATCATCTAATTCCCGAAAAGTAATAAAATCGTATGATTATTTTAATGATAAAATTTTAAATATTGAATATTATTTTATATATTTCTTAATTGATTGGTTCACGTCGCTCAAATTAAAATCGGAACGGATGGTATCAATTAAGAAAAATAAAATGAAGCATAAACGGCCACATTTCCTATCGTATTATAGGTATCGTGACTATAAACAAAATTTCCAAAATAAAAATTGTATATTGATCGCTTAAAAACAATTTTGATAATTAATTAACTATAAAATGGATAATCTCTATTTATTTCCAAACGATTTTCATAATGTGAAAAGTAATTAACATAAGCGGACCGTCATATTTTTTCCAATAAGTTATTCATAAAAAAAGAAACGATTAAAACACAAATGCACATATTTTCGATTCCGATCGACTGAGCGTCACAGAAGCGAGACAGAACAAACAAAACCGATCGGAAAACGCCAACGAACACATTCGATTATTAAAATCGAATCAATCCTTCATCGAGAGCAACACAGGCAGAGCTTAATCGAGTCAACGGACAAACGAGCTTACCGGCTACCGTACGTCCGCCTTGACACGAAGCGGGCCATTATTACCGGCCCTCCGACCGAACAGGTGGTACCGATAGCGATCTCGGACGGTGCACTTCGCCACTGCATTATGCACCTCTTTGCACCGAGGATGAAACATCAGCAGTATACTCTTTCGGAGCCAAGCCCAAAATTCCCGAAGGCTCTACAACCAGAGTAAACAGGCTGAGTAAAACCACGATGTCCGCAAACTCTACAAAAGCATTCATTCAAAACCACGAAAAGCCCATACGCAAAAGTTTGAACAAAAAAAAAAACCACGGGTCATCGTTCGCCACCGGAGAGCTCTTTGACACCGACCGACAAGCATATGTAGGTGAACAATCCGGCGGCGGTACTCCTCTCATTACGATGCGACGTCATTATTTTGTTATTACTCCGTTTTTTTGCTGAGTGGGTCACGCACGACGCGACCGGGCGTATTATGTGCGAAATAATGAGCGGGCGTGCGTATGCAACGACCGGTCGATCGGCAACTGCAACGGCGGCTAACGGACCGAAATGGAAAAGCTTCGGTCGTAGCTCGATTCAAATTGTGTATATGTACAAGTGTGTGAAAGGGGTGTGGAACCAAAATTCGCAATGTCCACGCGAGACTCGAGAAATCGATCGTATCGGCAAGATTTTTGAGTGTGAAGTCGATGGTCAGATTGATCCGAATTTTGATATATTTGAATCTAACTATTTTAAACTACGTAATAAAAGATAAAAGGAAATGTCTGGTTTTCCAAATGTACAATATGATATGTTACTTCACTAATCTGACATAGAAGGATTTCAGTTTTGAAAAACAAAACAATGATTTTCCGGGTGGCCTATGAACTTTTCTTAGCACGGAACAAAAGCAATGGCCGACGAGAAATTTGTGAGTTTTGATTCGATATTCCTCATATATATAAAATATGTATGTATAATTCGCCTTCCGAAGTAATTGAGCCCTTATTTCGTGAGTCCTTGATTCGAAGGTTCGTCGAGGCCCAGTTTCAGAGTCACGTTGCCATCCTTATATAGATATTGACGCGGTCGAAGGGCTCGGCGTGCACTCACTTCGATGTCACAACTAATTTTATGATATGTGTGTCATATTATATTTGGTATGTTTTTTTTTTCATGTTTAAATTAAATTGTATCTATATATTAAAAAAATAGTACTTATCGAATTTCGACTTGAGTAATAACTAAATAGAATTAGCTTAGAATTGTTTTTCATAAAGAATGTGAAATAATTCTAATTTAATTAGAATTAAAAACAATTACAGAAATCATGGTATAGAATTTAACCAGTTCAAACTGGAACCGAATTAAATGCATTCAATTACTCTTGTACAGTGCCAAACATACACACATAATACAACCAAATAACAATCATTCAAAGTCACTAATCGGTGAAAACGAATGAAAACATTTACTTTCGTTCTACGTCGAACACAAATGCAGATTCCTGACGAGTTTCACCTTCAAAGACGAACAACGACAAAGACCAACAACGTTTCGGGAATGCTTTGAAAGCGAATAGATGTACTTCGGCGCTTTTGAGATCGAAATCGACTCACGCACAAATTCGTCTTCTAACTACGTCATCGGATGATAAATGCACTTCAACAAGTGAAAGTCTTGTAGGTCAAATATTGTTATAAAAAAAATGAGCGCAGCAAACAAAGAAAAGTGCACGATGCACTACAATGCATTTTCATCGTTTCAATTAACCGTGCGGAACGCTACACGCGTGCTTCTCGTACGAGAAGTGAAAGTGTAACAATGCAAGCTTATTGTTGTTATTTTTTTTTGAATCGAATAAAAGTCCTCGTGCCGAAGATCCCGTCCAATCTGTTTCCATTTATCTTGTTCGAAGGTCCCATCCCGTGGCGCCTATTGAAATCGAAACCGGGGTGTGGTAACTGAAACTGTAACTCAAGCTTTTCGTCATACGCAATTGATCCACGAGATGAGTCTTGTATGTTAATTTTGAAAGTAAATCGAATATTACATCACACCCGAGTCTGACAATAGAAATCCGAGACGATACACGGCTTCTGAAAGTCGAAGTAAATCACTTTTGTACACATGTAAAACGATATGATATACGACGAACCGTACAAAGAAAATTGAATATATTGAGATTGTAAATGCAACAATATATCATTTTTGTACTATTCAAAAAAAAAATTATATTTAACACATTTTTCCAACAATCTTCGCGTTCAAGTTTATGACTCATAATTATGATGATGATCACGACATAATTTTATAAGGAAAAATCTATCAGGCAACTAGTATGTTTACTTAATAGATGCACGAACATTTGTTTCTTTTAATTAGGCGCCACATATCGTTCTAGATTTATTAAGTAAACCGGATCACAATGATCTCTTTATAGATCATCACGATATGCTCCACGTATTATCTGATGGCAACATCGCACACGAAGCCATAAAGATCATATTTCAAAAGGGACATTAAAAAAATTCGCACGTCGCAAAGTCGCACGTATATTTTTGAACGCGGAAACGTTCCGAGTGGACCCGTGGTGAGAATAATCGCGCTCGTGAAATGAAAAAAATTCGGTAGATTTTCTCTCGAATATAAAAGTCGCATAATAAATAGCTCTCAATTTCAGCGGAACGAATCGAAACATTGCGAATGTACGCGCTTTAAATCCCGCATATTATAAATCAAACGATTTACGCTGAATCGAATTATTAAAGCCACACTAACGGACGATCTCGACCGATGACTTTTACGACCGACCGTAATGCATGTTGTATTTTTAAACGCACTTGCACTTTAATGTGGCTTGCGATTTCGCGAAGGAGTGATGATGTGTTGTAAATCAACAATACTGTGGCGAGGAGTGCTCACATGGAGAACTGTTCCGAGAAAATTTTAAAAATCGCATGCTTTTGTGTGAGACATAAATTATGCGTTTTTCATGATGAGGCTCGACTAAGCCGCGATGAGGTGAAAGATTCGGTCATTTTTTAAATATTCATATACAAATTCGATGAACTTTCATATACTTGAAAATTCTTCATTGAATAAAAATATGCGAAAGGCCATTTGACGATCCTAATCGTAAAACTAATATTATAGCTTCAATCTCAGTTATGGGATCGTTCGTGGCGCATAAAGATATATGGATTTATACGGTCATTAAGCGGAGTTATTGAAGTTTGAAAGGCTCTTTGTCAGTCGATTTAATATCGCTCGCTTCGGAATGAACTATTGAAGCTTCAAGAGAGTATTGAAGCATTCAAAGGTTACGTCGATAAGTGGAACGTTCTGTTAACAGAGCGAGGAAGTTGTGGGCGAATCTGAAGTACATTATCAGAGCGTGTGCGTGAAACGGGTGCTGTTGGCGCCACGTTTCGAAGAATCGACTTCTTCGAAGACGGACCAGTATTATTAGCCTTTTCATACGAATTATCAAGATGTTGTTTTTAAAAGTAACATTTTTCGAAATTGATATTATGCATGTTAAAAACTTTCTCTGTCGAAATCAGACTAATTGCAAGATGTACAGATGGAAATTGACGATTGAAAGGTCATCGGTTCGATCTTGGGGGAAGATAATATGAACTGTTTTTCGCACCTATACTAATTTATTTTACAAAGTGTATCAGATTGATGGAAAAATATTAACCGATTATCTGAAAATTACTGAAAACGGTTACAAAATCAGGAAAATATTCTTATTTTCCTCATCATGAAACATGATGAACGAAAACCTAGACGAAATTTTATAACGAAAATAACATTTAATAACACTGGTCCATTTTATTTTGAGCATCGATCTCCTGGAAACGGAGGCGATTCCACGAACGCGACACGAAAGAACAAAACACGCAACAGCCAAACGGTACACTGCGATAAAATTATTTTTACATGACGGGGACTTCGCGGCGATTTATACAGCGAAAATAATTTGCTTTAAAAACGTTTCGTTTTGTTTATTTTGATACAATCGTGGCATGTGACGATCACACGTAAGAATCTCTTTGTGTCGCGCTATTTCGCAAACGTTGATTCCGAGAAGTGTTGATGGCATGTGACAGAACGGAAACATTTCACGAATGTCACAGTAAGTTAATTTAATCCATTTAAATTTTGACACAATTGAATGATGATAGATAGAAACTGTTTTCACGAGGAGTATTCGTGTTTTTATTTTTCGATTGATCAAGGTTAAAAATCACTTTTACGTCAATATATAAAACGAATTCGATAAAATTCTTCTATTTCGCTCATATATCATATTATGAAACGATTTAAGTGTGGCCTATAAAAAACGCAAGTGAGATAAAAGTGACAAAACATATTTACGACAATACTCTCACTAGTGTTTCTATTTAACGCCCATCGCAACGCCCTCGTGCTTGCGTCGTTAACGTCAATTTTTATCTAATCAAGATTCATTTATCTAAAACGGGCCACGTAAAATATTCTGACACAAAACGATTCCGATTCAATAACAAATTCTAGAAGCGCATTTAATCTAATGGTGCCATCGCCGAACGCGAAAGCTCACCAATATTGGGCAACGTCCATCAGTCAAAACCCTAAACGGGACAATTTCTATACATTCGACTATCATATTAATGACGACGGACGAAAGACAAGAGTTGATGAAATCTAGAAACGAACATTAGCCACGGACACTTTCTCGCTGTTGAAGCTCATCAGTTTGAATGGACGAGATGATTCATTGAAACAGATCAATTATGATTAGAAATTGTATATTAGTGAAGTTAAATAATTTTTATTTCATAGATTTACAAACAATTGAAAAGATTCCTCAATAATAATAAACGATAATTATTTCCATAACAAACCGAGCACCTTAATTACAGAATGATAATCGATAACACCCGAGAACTTGCGTCTTCGAATAGAACGATCCTCCTCCTCATCCCATGTCATCATTGTTGTTGTAACATATAATAGTTCGATTGCACAATTTGAGAGCAATACTTTCTCCCGTGGCTCACTAGATTTACGGGCAATTGTGGCAATGTTGTGCAACTGTTATAGACCGCACACGTACCTAAAGGGTTTTTAGTTATATGAGCGTATCGCACCTATTATCGGTCTACTTTATCTCGGTCGAATAAGGTTAAACCTTTGTGCAAGTAGCATATTTGTACACTAGCAAAACGCGAAATATCGAAGTGCATTCAACCTTTTATAGCAAAGAAAACCAGTTTTTATTAAATAAAAAAAATACATTATAGGAAAAGGGACACAAATCACTTTTGCCAACGACACATTCATCATCCGATTCGCGCTAACTACACGCCCATATAAATATTTCAATTAACGAAAACGACACGTACACCGTGTACAAACGCAACCCAATAGTGAGTGCGATATTTATAGGACTGGTCATCAGCTGGGCTTGCAGTCTCTCTCCGACGACAATTTGCAGCATGACGCTGATAATGAATGTGAAGAATAAATAACTTTGAGATATTGCGCTACCGGATCGACCGGCCGCAGACGGACCCGAGACGATCGCAACAGTCATTGTATGTCGACGAGATAAGCTCTTGAGGAAGGTTATGAAAAGGTAGTCGAGTCTGGATAGTTGAGAAATTGGAATGTCGGATAGTTGTGATATAATGATGGGAAAAAATCGGGGATTTTGTATCGAAAAAGATGCAAATGATTGTAAGTGTGATATTTGACGTTTTGTAATTGGATTAATCGTGCTATCAATACACAAAAATAAAATTTATGCATAAATATGAGAGCATGTGTCATAAATGAAATGTTTGACAAATGTGCAGAGGCGTTTTCTTAATAGTGAATGTGACGAATTTATCATGTAAATTCTAAACACTATGGGACAGATTTATATTGCTGCTTACAAAATTTACGATTGAATCTAAAATTGCAATTTTATTGCTATTTAATATTTCATTCAACGCTTTCCAATTTGAGACGTTTTTGTGTAAATGTGACAGGATATCTATTTGGAAGTGGTCTGTGAAAGTGTTAAGCGTAAAATGATACAAATGCAATAAAGCACTTTTACTACATTTTCACGAAATATTTGACATTTACGACAAACGCATCAATTATCATAATGATTTTATAAAAATCATCACACATTATTAGTCTCTGAATAGAGAGGTCACACTATACGCGAGGATAGCACCCTGTCCAGCACATACATCATCGTTTTCATTCAAGAACAGAGTATAATAAGTCTGTGGGTGTTGGCTTTCTCGCCGGCATATTAATTACGTGTCTGTCGATAACGGTCTTTGACTATGTTCATATTTCAAATGGACTCCGTCTCGAATTAATCAATTCGGAAACGTATTGTTGCGAACGCTTCAACTTCTCGCCTTCGAGCGCGGCATAATTGAAAAGTCAGATCTAGATTGTTCGAGAGATCTAGATCGAAAGGTGACAAAAAGGAAGAAATCAGCGAGCCAACTTGATGATTTCGCAGCGGAACGATAACGGAATATTCGCAACGAAGGGCAACTTTAATGGACGACCAGCACGAATCCGACAACCGGTCAAAACGCCGCGCGAAACGTCAAATCTCCAAACGGACAATTCATCAATTTCAAGAAAAATCATCAAATTATTACAACAACAAAAAAACATATATTTGAGAGTTCGTTTTATCGCCGCGCCGATATATAAATATTACTTATAAGCGCGTTTATTGATACTGGGATAAATTAATTTCACAGCTGGCTACATCGTTAAAAACGGCCGATAATCAAACATGTCATAACGGTAATGTACAAAATCCGATGTTGGTTTTATTCCGTTGCTTCCTTGTGATTAATTGAATCGATTAAATAAAGGATGCGGACGCAATAAACGCAACCGAGCGCGCGTTGCGTTCGCGCGTCATAATAAATTCGCGATCGATTCGAAATTTCATCACAAATTGAATTACGATTATTAATGCGTCCTTTTTACACGATGTTTATAGGCGCGCAATTTCTCTCGGTTAATGGGTTTTTATTTTATGTTTTGACACTTGTGAAATGCACGCGATTGTTGCGTAAAATATTATTCAAATTTATCGACTGGAATTAATGTGTATATTAAAAGTAATTATCATTAAATGGTTTATTGGATAAAAATTCAAATCTTGCGATTATAAGATATTATTTTACTTAGCATGAAATGTATGTGAAACATAAAAAGATCAGAATTATACTTCATTGTCATTTTTTATTGATAATATATTTGAATCTTATATAAACATAGATGGGACTAAAAATTTTACAACAACCGAACAATCCTCCCTTCTTCACAATCTCAGCAGAGAAAGCTCACTTATAAACTCAACAAGACTTTCAACAGAATGATTTTAAAAATACTGAAGCCTCCAGCCCTTCAGTCACCATCATCAGACAAGAGCTGCGTGTGGGTCACGGAGTCAGCTCTGCGGTACATTGGCCTTGACCGTGTTGCAGCCCGACTGCAGTTGTGGGCGTGCACCACCACTCGAAATGCATACATTAACTTGTGTGTAAGTGGTGTAATGCACACGTGAAACGAGCACGTGTAGTTAATGAGACTCTTCTTGCGTAACGCACCGTTACCTTGCCGACCGAATTTTATAACATTGTCTCTCATGATTGGCATCGCCGATAAAAGCAGGGTTGTTGAATTGTAATCCGTTTAAAATTGTATCAAAAAAAAAAAATGAAAGTACCAAGATAAATATCCGTATGATAAAATTTTAAATAGCAAGTGCTAAGTCGATAAGTGCAGACGTAAAATCAAAAAATAAGACCGCCTATAATCTGTGTACCATTTCGCTAACGACATAATTGATGCGTACGCTGTGAGTGCAACATAATTTCTTTAACGGCTCCAATGATCGACATAATAGAACGCCAGTAATTCGAAATAAAAAAAAGAATAATAAATTAGAAATTCATACGTCTGAAACGAAGTGGACGCGTTTTATATTTCGCGAAAAAAAGTTTCGTATCATATGCGAAAAAGTAAACCGACGCTCCCGGACTAGATGATAACGCGACCGGTTCTCGATGTGGATTGCACCAGGACATCGACCGTGACTTTCAAACCCAATTATTAAAATCGAGCAAAAAACGAATCGTTTTATTGCTATCGAAATAATTGGGATAATCGTTCAAGAGTTGAACATAACAGTTTTCATACAATGCACGAAAATGGTTAAGAATGGAACGGGTGATTGATTAATTTCGGCTTCCGGAAAGTCGATACGAATCGTGGTTCAACGTGAAAAACCGGATCACTTCTTAAATGTATAAAAAATATACATTAGGAAATATGACAGATAAAATCACGAATAAACATATTAAGTCATCGTTCTATAATTTATTTATATGACAAATAAGTCTGCCGTACGTTGACATGAGGCGTCCTAAATTTGTTTAATACGTCGCCTTTTAAAGCGAGAAACAAAAACGAAGAAGCTTTTAAAGATATCTCGCGAATCTGCACATAGAACAAACCGCAAAATCGTGAACATCGTGAGCCGCGGATTAGCCTCGTTTAATATCACAAACCAAAAAAATATGAATATTTAATTTTTTGCATATTTTATTGAAACACTTTCACTTTATGGCCTGGAGTGAAAGAGGGATCACGAACCGTTTACGTTGTCGACATATCACGACGATGAGTTGTCAAGGTCAAGATTAACAAGACCCAAATAGTGAAACGACCACTTTATACTGCAATCGGAGAATAACATCCATTTATTGCCTTCGAGTTCGGAGCCCACGCGAGTCTTCTGTTAAAAGGAAAAGCGCTTGGCGATTTTGAGTTTTTCCGGTTTCACCAGTTAGAAAGTGATCGATCTCTAGGGCGTACACTAACCGCGGACCCCGTTCATATTTTATATTTCACGTACACCATTTGCCGTTGTTTGGGCGTCGGTTGCGTAAAAAAAGTCATGTATGCATAATGTCTAGCGTAATTTTTATCATTCGTTACGACCGGCGGTGAAAAAAGGCTCAATAAATCAGCTTCGGGCGGCGAAAACGTTCATCCGAATCGAAAAACACTGATGTTTCCATTCGCTCTAATCTATCATTAAACTACTGTTAATCTGAGATCATTAATTCGATTCGCCGGAATTTACCTTTCGCACTATGAATATTTCAGCTATTCGAAAAGTAAATATTATATACCCGTGTGTATTTAAAGCATCAACAATCCATTGTTCTATCGGAGTCGTTTATCTTTTTGCCATATAACAGCAAGCAAGGCCAGTCCCTATTTACGATGCGCACCAAAGTATGTACCACATAAAATATTTATACGGCTAATTACGAGTAACGCTTCCTCGATCCCGATGCAACCCACCCAGGTGTATATAGAGTTGAATTTAATGCACCTTCAGGATGATTTTAGTTAGGGTTGTCATGTAATTATTTTTCCGTATTATTTTCATTAAATTGATTATTGATGCGAAGAGTTTATCATGATTACAGAATGCGCGTGCAGTGAGTGCATATTATATCATGATAGACAAGCAGGTATTCTATATATATGTTATTTTATATAACATACATAATCAATAATAAATTCTTTATGAATTTCGTGCAAAAAATTTATTTATTGCATATATTTTTAATTATTTTATTACATCCCTTACTTTGGCAGAGCACGACTAGCAAATTTTACGATGCGATTGAAAAGCGCCAACACGAAATGCACCAACTAAGCGATACCGAAATAGAAAAAAAAATGCACTTAAAATTAATAAACTCCGCCGTCATGAGTCCGTGACAGTTGTGCATTGCAACAACTTTCTACGCTAATATAGAGTGAAAGATGATAAACGGTGCTCGAGACCAACGCTAATTTTCATACTAATAACACTACTGGCAGCGGCTCTTTAGCCTCTCCGCCATTCAAAAGCGAGGCTCCTGTCTACCCCGTGGGTGCCTTCTGCCACTCTGCGCCTCGTGATGCCATAAACGATGGCTATAAAACAGGGGTAGTCAATTTTCTTAATTTCCTATGATTGATTTCGAAGACATGAGCTTATTTGTATTGAACGATTCAGCGACCTCCTGATACGTTTATTTTTTTATAATTTGATCATATTATATTTTGTGTATACGTTGAAGTCCAGATATATTTTCAATCCATGTATATTTGACTCAGCACTCGACCCAATCTAATCTGACATAACCTGAAACTTCGATCAAAACAAATAAAATTATTAAAAAAAAAAATAATTCCAACTCAATCCCCGAAAATGTGATATGTCCGATCTAAATATATATATTTAAAATTCTATTATATAAAAATAGGATCATTTGGAATAAGCTGTGATAGGAAATTAAATTAAATATATCCAAATAATGTAAGGATTTCAATCTTCTTTTACAAATAATATTTAAAGAAGCTCTTGAGAAGACAATTTAAATAAAATAGTGAACGACGCAATAATAAACAATCTACGGTTCGCAGTAAACACAATCCTATTGTCTACCGACTTACAAGATTTTCATTTATTTATTATTCATACGAAATATTTATTCATGACATAACGACCGTAACCAAGGAGCATATACTAAATTCAAAGAATTGAAATAATATTTATTAAATAATTAATTAATGTATGTACTTAGATTCGCTATCACTGCCATAAACGATGTTGGTAAACGAGAGCAGTTCGTGCACTCAACAATGGACATGATTTTGAGTCTCATTAGTCTTTTTCGGCTCCTCGAAAAGAGTACTTTCTCTGAGGCTAGTGAGTCATAAAGTCGATGATGGAAATCTTTTGTTTTTAGTTGATAGATATATAAAAGCGTTCCACTTGTTAAAAATGGTGGTTCGATTTGAATAGAAATGAATGTTAAAAAAATTGAATTAATTAAAAAGATATCGATATATACGTGTGAAACTCGATCACGTTTTGAAATTGGTCTGGTCTTAATTTAAATATTATTTTTGAATCAAGTATATTTTTTAATGCGTCAAGATATATAGTTTGATCTCGTATTGTGCAATTCATGATATATTAAAAAATAATATAGCAATTTAGTCCACAATGCATCGTAAACAAGATTATATACAAAAGCTGTACGTAATTCACGGAAGACAACGTTATTCGATATTTAATAAAAATTCGATCTGAATGTAAACCACCGGGAGCATAAACCGAACAAACTGCAACGTGAGCCTTTAAAAAATAATACGATTACATTCGAAGAATCAGAGAAGTGATATAATATGCTTCGTCGAAATTTCTCAGGATGCTTACGACGTAATACATAACTCCTATTACCGCATAAAATTTCAGCTGTTTACATAACTCTCAATTGACAGAATCTAAAAAAATATATATTCATGAAATTTAATAAATAATTTATTCATCGACCGATCAAAAATAATTATACATAAATCAAACATTACGAACGAGTTTTTTCATACGCATCAAAAAAAATACAATTTCACACCACGTCACGAATGACAATTCGAACCGATCCAACCAGCACAACAACAGCAATTTTCACACACCCAAATTCAAAACCTGAAACGTCAAAAATCCAAACCACCCGCGTTTTGGCGCGAAATTGATTCGTCGGTGGCGTATCGAACGAGCGTGTCCGGCTGTCGGTGGTTGTCACGTCGGCCGATTGAGGCTTCGCTCGTCGAGAAGGGTTGCCGAAGCATGAAAAACAGCAAACACCGGACCGACCAGTTATAATCACGTGAACGTTACTCAAGGCGACTTACGGGACGTTCGGCGGCATGAAACAAACCGTGGCCAATGCATAATCTGCTGCACGCGCGGACTCGTGCGAGGTTCTCCAAAATTGGACCGATTTGGGATTTGGTGTTGTTGAAAGTTCAGAATTTTAATGCTTTTGGGATCTTATGGATAGTTGAGATTGAATCTGTAGTGGGCGGATCATGTGGAAAAGTTTATTAATGATATTTGAGAAATTGAAAAAGAAGATCGATTTGAAAATCTATTCATCCTTAATGCGTTACTTGTCATTGGGAGTTGGCGATTATTATATGGTCTTACGATTCCTGGCAACAGTATGAAGGATCGATGAGTGAATTCAAGAAAATTTGTCGAATATATTAAATTATAGTCAGCGGAGAGTTGAAAAGATTTTCGTCCAACAGTGAATAGTGGATGAATGCACTTGATCATGCCGATATTAATATTTGAGACTATATTCATAAATTTTTAATACAAGAATGATCACCAAATTTAAACAACGATCGATGCAGTTAATAGATAGCCTAAAACTAACCGACAACTTACAGTTTTCACTATCCTAAGATCCATATCATCAATTAAAACATACCAAAAATTTCAACGAAACCTCACAACTCAACAATTCCACAACACCCAACAACAAAAATCCAAAAAACACAACTCAACACCCGAACCAAAACACCACCCGAACCCCGACAACTTTTCGACATTTGAGCGCCTCGGATCTACCGATCGATCCACAGAGACGAGTGCGCCGGTGCATCGATTACCCAGTGACTTAGTGGCTCAGTGCTCGGGCGTCACAATATCATTTGTACCGGTACCGCGGCCAACATAAATTATGCATGTGTTAACGCTCCGCCGTCCACTTATGCGCGGCCGCGGTGTCGCCTCCGAGGCTGTGTGTATAAATCGCGTTGTGTGTTTGCGCGTGTCCCTATGTTCTCGGGGATTTGCGTCCGACGTTGCGCACGTATTGCATGGCGAATTCGCATTCCTGCGATGTCGGTGCTCGCGATGGAATGAATGTGCAATTGGCTCGGGTGGGTCGTTGGTGTGATTTTTTTTTGCGATGAATTGAGGTTTGATCATGTCGATTTATTGTGTGCGGTTTGGGTTTACAGGTTTTTTACTCCAAATTAGCACTTTTTCATTTCAAATTAGCAATTTTTCATTTCAAATTAGCAATTTTTCATTTAAAATTAGCAATTTTTCATTTCAAATTAACAATTTTTCATTTCAAAATAACACTTTTTCAATTCAAATTAACAATTTTTCATTTCAAAATAACACTTTTTCATTTCAAAATTGTTTTTTTCATTTCAAATTAACAATTTTTCATTTTAAAGTAACACTTTTTCGATTCAAATTAACACTTTTTCAAAAATTAAAATTATACTAAATTAGATATTTTAAATCAAAAAATTTCATTAACGTACAAATACATACATAATTATTTAAACATATTAATCGTAGGTATTATAAGATTTCTTTTGCAGCTACCACAGGTAAGTTTAGATACATTTTGGTGTAATATTGGTTACAATTTGAAAATGTAAATATGTTGAAGATGTAGATGAAGAATTGTTAGTTTGAAATTAAAAATTGCTAATTTGAAATGAAAAAGTGCTGATTTGGAGTAAAAAAACCTGTATCTCAAACGATCCCGATCGATTGTATATAATCACAGATTTCTGTGTGTGTGTTCGAATGACGCTCGCGACTTTTCATAGTATTGATTCTAATATAGTCTATGCGTATACAGTTGACGTCTATAATATAATGCTTATTACTTACTAACTACTGGCTTTGCATATATAATATATCACAAAATAATAACAAATGAACTATTTTGATTTTATTAATTAAATATTAAATATTCAAATCGGGTACACATTTCGGGTTCACACAATCGAGTTTTCACATTTTATCGTTTTCCGTTTCTTAACAAATCCACAGCCGATGTTATTAACATTGGGTTTATTTTCTAGTACAAATACATCATATACAAAATTTAATCCATAACCTTTCCGATATATCATGAAAACCATAGGAATTTTCCTTATTGCATGTGCGACCCATGAATCAAAAATCATTCCTTGTCAAATGATCTCAGACCGTTGGTATGCATATCCACTATCCCTTATTTTTTGACTTTCAAATTTCGAAATATTTTATATTTAAGCAACGAAATTACAAGGTATACATGTATGTTTGTTTCAATATGTACTTTTTTGCAATTGGGGTATATCTCTCCATGTTTTTGTACACAACGAAACAAATATTGCTATTGTTTCTTTTGCAATACAGAACGATTTAATTCCGTCCAAATATTGAAAAATTTAATTTGTGTGTTTTACATAAAACGAAAAAAATGAAAGGATCAAAATATAAAAAAAAAAAAATCGGACACTACAACAATAATCCATGTACAAACTGCCATTTGTCGCTTAACTTCGGCAATCAATAAAAACTGATACGTTCGACTAAATTAACATCATTCATTGATCTAGTATTTATTGAAAATCAAACTTTGCATATAGCCTCAATTTTCATTTTATCAACGTGTGCATCTATTTACCTTCCAATGATGAAAGCTTTATTTTTAGAATTATTTAAAAGCTGTATTATTGAACAAAGAAACGTTAAACTATCAAAACATATAAAAATAGCTCATCGAACGGAAAACCATAAATAACAAACGCAACACCTCATTTATCGGAAGTGACAACGCACCGGCACCTTTTCACTCTCGTTCGATCGTCTTGCGATGAAGCACGGCACTTCGGATGTACTGCGAAAAGAAGAGTCATCGGGCACCGTTTCCTTCTGGCCAAACGGAGAAAGTCTTCCGTTTGTCTTGCAGAGGTCTTAAAGTTTCGCAGAGCCTCCGGCGGACGTCCAAATGTCGTCCTCCCGCAGAAGACGGGGCGAAAGCTCGGAGATGTCCAGGGAAAATGTTGTTTAGCCGCATTTCTGTTATTTTGATGGGCAATAATTGTAGAGTTTGATATTTTCGAGGATTAGAAATCGATTCATTTAAAATTAGAAGATCGTTTTTGTTTTTGTAAAATGCCATTGTTCTATAGTCTTATCACAAAAAATAATTGAATATTATCTCATTTCAAAATAAAACGAAATACAAATAGATTAAGTGATTAAATAATCAATACAGTAAACCCCTCCTATGTTGTTCAAATTCAATCAAATTCAATTTTTTTTAAATGCATTTGAAATAAGCAGTTAATAAATAAATTAAAATTGAAAAACCTTAACTCCCTATAACGTGGAATCTATCATGGGTTTACTGTATTTCATTAAAATTCAGTACAAACGCAACGTAGGCATCGCGATTGATTGTAACAATAATTACAATTGGTATACGGTGTGTGCAGAACGGGTGTTTAAATCGGTTTACCTTCCTATACCCATCCTATCATTCAATAAGTCAACGGGAAACCACTTCAGTTATCATTTCACAGGATTATCACTGAAAATTGATTACCTACGTCAGGGTCACAAATGCTTAAATGCAAAAAAAATAACAATCGGATCAGTGCAACTAAAAATTACTGCAAGAAAATGAGACAACTGGACAGCTAGTACATCACAGAGTCCCGAGCAATGTCGGGTACAAGTCGCTAATAGAATATATAAATTTCAAAACACACCATTCCACATAATTTTTTCGATTCAAACTAACCGAAAACCAACAAAAATTCATCATAATTTTATAGGACCTAATCCACCTTCGCATACGAGTTCGTATGCGATATGCGTCCCGGAGATCATCCGTCATATTGCCGTTAGCGTTGCCAATATGACTTATTGCCGGTTCTGTTGCGGATGACGTTGTCCGGATAAGAGATAGCCGAATAGGAATGCGACGACGTCTAGCCGGTATATTCATATACGAGGAGAGTGGCAAGAATCTGGAAAGGTTCGAATGTCGATGGATGCATGGAAAATTCGCACGAAACCGTTCTTTGGTCAGACGCTTGCAAAAACGACGTGTGTATTTGGTTTCGAAGAAAAGAGCAGGGATATTCAATCTTTTAAGACATTTAGAATAGTTTTCGTTGACGATGTGTTTCTATGTTATTATTTTTGTTTTTTATAGTATTTGTATATAAAGTTGTTTGTATTGAAATTACGATGACACCTCAAAATACTACTAAATACAAAATTTTGGTATTTTTAAAATTTATTGTTAAAATTAAAATGTGAAAAAATATGTTAATCATGAAGGATTTCGTATAAGTATGAATATTAAAATTAATTGGAGTAAAAGGAAAAATCAACAGCGCTGGTTACGTATCTTTAATGTATGGTCAGTGGTGTATTGTCATGTCGTTGGAATGTGGAAGCCTTTGGGGCTTCAGAACCATAAAAAGTTCGAAATAAGGTTTCTTTTCGAATGATCATTAATATTTAATGTATAATTATAGTGAAGTTTAAGCAAATTGATTGACACCTTATCCAACATATTGGGAACATGATTAGAAATTTGTTTATATTATAGAGGCTATTGCAGAATATGACTGAGTACGTGCAATGAGTCATTTTGATTTATATTCAATAAATACTTTCATCTTAATGAAATAATGGGTAAAAAAATACTAAATTGAAGCCTTGCAGCCATATTGTGTTCAAATCTTAAAATAATATTATCCACCACTGTCTACGGCTCAAATTTTACTCGTGAGAAGCCAATCGGTTGTTGTTCTAAAATCATGTAACACAATCATCGTTACCATTTTTTCATCGTGTTTAAAAGATCAAATTTAACTGTTATCTAGTTTAAGAACAAAAGGATGACGGTTCGTGTCGCTCTGAGCGAAAAAACCACAGCGAAACATCGTCGTTATTGCAAATTGACGTCCGTTGATCACTTTTCGATATGAGTATTATTTAGAATGCTTTCTTTTCCCGACAAAAAATTGACATTTTGATCCATTATTTATGTTATGTTATCGTCGAATTTAAAAAATTATGATGACCTTTTGAGATTTGCAATATATGTTATTCGATTTTTTGAAATATTTTATGTACATGATCAATATTTAATTTATTTGAAAATTCCTCAGTATATTTTTAATGTATTGAAGAATCGACATGAAAATGTCAATTCAATACAATTACTAAATTATAAACGTGATGTTTTCACCTCATTAATTATGCGTATATTTATAAGACTGCTATGACTAACGTTAAAAACACTTGAATACTTATTTGTCAAATATGATTTCGATACAGGGGAATTTTTTACATCGAATCGAGTTTCGAAAACCGTAAAATTATCAACCAAATTTAAAAATCAATTAACAGAGGAAGCTTTAAATCATTAACAGGAAACCCAAATTATTCAATTAAGAAAAAACTCCGATTTTTGAGCATTAATATGAGAACGAAAATATTCACGAATGCATAAAATATAATTCTTATACAAGAGTAACCCTCATTAAAATACCATACAAATGTATATTCCATGTTTTCAAGCAGATCCACAGTAAAAACCAATGTAGTCGACTTGTTTTAGATAAAAACCGAAAAAAACAACACGATAGGATAAATACGATACAATAAATTAGGCAGCACATCCCTCCGATCCCTTTTCCAACCACAAACCTAACAAACAGACATCCTTGAGAGTTTTGCGGTCAGGATTATGGTGTTTGTAAGTGGCAGAGTCGATAACCTGTCGATTTCTATATCGATTTGTGACAATCCCAGGACGTCGAATAGGACATGTGTTAACTTTACATGACATCACAAAATTTTGACGTAACGTTAAACCCCTCAGGAACGTCGTCTTGGAAGTTCGACTGGTCACTTGACCGCAAAGTAAGATGAAAGACGTCGAGTGCCAAGATGACAGTCGTAATCAAGTGCTTCGACAAGTATTATACTGATATGCTTCGACTGTATTTTCGAGGTGGTTTTTTCTTTTCGAAAAGTAGATGTACGTGTACTCGCTTAAATTAGAACTGATGTTATAGAAAGTGTATTTGACGGTTTCGTTTGCTCAAGTGCGTTGCATATTGCACCAACAAAAAAACATATGAATATTTCAACGATATTATTGCTGTCGATGTTGATTATGTAGAAAGATTTCAATTTCAAATGGTATTTAAGTTAAAAATTACACAAATCATTTATCCGCTTTGTATTATACATTGCATAGGAATCGAAATAAAAAAATATAAATATAATAAATTTGAACGAAGAATAGGAACCCTAATTATTTATTGTAAAGATGGTAATAAAGATTGTATCGCATTCGTGATACAATGTTGTCCCAGGAACTGAGACGTGTTTTTTGTTATTCGAATAAAAGATTGGGACAAACACAATAGACGAAATATATAAATCTTCATAGAAAAGATACGAATCCAAACAATTTAAATTAAATGCTGATAAACATATTATTTAGTCACACATTCACATATGTCAAGACACGTTCCATTGCACGATACCGTCTTAATCACACAATAACTATCATCGAAAACATTCGAATGAAAAATTACATAATATACAACAACCATTGATTCAACCTCACATTTATATTGATGCATCAAATATAATAGAATTAATTGCCACGATTGAGACGTGCAATTCGCGTAGCACTTATCTCATCATCGTCGAATTACAAAAGCCGATTCGAAGAACCGTTATGCAAATCAGGAAAAAGAATACGTTACCGGAGGAACTACTCTAACTGCAAACACCATTTTTTACGAGCCAGGTTTGCGGATCCATAAATCCGCATAGATTGCGAGTGCAATTCATCGCTCGGAATCAAGAGCCCTGTCATTATGCGTCAATTCGACGAAATCAACGATAATTTTGCAGGAATCCGTCGCCGACGTAACAAATTGGCGAATTTATGTATATTATATATAAATATATTATAGAAAACGATCCGTCCTCACGTTCGATTCCATCCGACGTCGAAATGGAAATGGTCTCGCACGAAGGAGGTAATTCAACGTTAATGCATTTCATCTTTGTAGCATATGAAGGATGCTTTAACTTTGAGACAAGAAAAGTTAAATAATTATAGATTTGCAAACACGAAAAATGAAATTGATCAAGAATAATCAATACGTTTACAAGTACGACCTAATAAACTGCATTAGAAAAATATCTAAACCTTAAAACGAATAAACATGCATTAGAACAGAACGAAATATCAACCGCACGACCATTATTCATAACTTTCATAATATAATCGATTCGCAATAAACTGAATTCAAACAAAATCAACATTTTTTAAAAAATGAACCAAATTGTTAAAATCTAGTTGACTGTCATATTTTATTGCTTGTAGAGATTGACATTATTCTGGCGACGTTGTCACAAAATAATGCCCAACACGAGATTCTTTAATGCATCAGAAATAATGCACATTGTATATTTTTCTAATGCACAAATGATTCATTTTAAGACACAATCTATATTTTTTTAATGCACAGTTAAATCGCATCCATTCTATGCAGGCAAAATAGTGCTGAAAAAACTCGCGCATAGGATAAATTCTTAATAGCTTAGTATCATTTATGATCGGTTCTTTCGCGAGGTAGGAATGCAAGTGCCTTGTTCAGACGAGGGAACAATGCATGAAAAAATCATCGATGTGCACTTAAGGTCCATGTAAATAGCTCCATTAGAGGTCGTTTCGCACACACGATCGTTTTCTAGAAGCGGGCATATAAATATACCGTGGATTTGAACTTGTTCGAGGGCGTACAAAGGGTCGCTAAATGGACTAAAGAAGGTGACAGATGTTGGGCGTTGAATGTGTGAATAGTTGGTGATTTTCTTCTTTTTTTTTTGTACACATTTTGTTTTTTGATGAATAGGATCGTTTGATAAGTGTAAATATTGTTAGTTGATATCTCAGATAAATGGTTATCTCATTTTTAGTAGATAATACATGTAGACGTTTAATCTAATAGAGTAGGAAATAATTTTGATGCACCGATTTGCTATACTTGTCGCTGATATAATTAAACTGGTTCTATTTAGTAGCGTTTAATTATTCAATTAATCAAATACATCCTGTATTGTCGATAAATTTTCTTAATGGCAATTTTTATCTAAAAAAAACGTAATATCTATTCATAAAACGTACGATAAAGATATATAACATAACTTACTTTCTCACTGAAAATAGCTACAAGTTATCATTATTTTCTAAAACACCTGTAAAGGATGTTCTGTACGCCAACTCGAAATCGCCAAGATAACATATTGCGCGAGGAAACTAAACAGACAAGCATGATTGATATTTTAAACCCAGCTCTAGAAACACGTAGGCGAAACACAACACACAAGAATCATAAACGAATAAAAAAAAAACAGTGCGCAAAAGGAGAAATAATGAGAGTACGTCGGCTCAAGGAATATTATGTATATCTGTACCATTTAGGAACGTTCATGATTACTCTAATCGCGGAGATATATGAAACATTGGTAGCCGAGGAATCGAAAAGAAAGGAATCGTGACGCAAAGAAATAATGCACCATCAAAGCTCAATTTCGGATGATCAATGACTTAATGCATCCAAGTATTAAGCTCAAAATTATTTTTAACGACCGTCCAACGGGAACTAGACACACTATGTGTACACAAACCGGCGGACGTTTCGAAATTTATTTCCCTCTAAGTACACGTTTTGAGGCTTCGGCGCCGAACATGTCAATTATCCAATTCTAGAGAAGACCAAGGTCAGCCATGGCGAAGAAAGGGTCAACGCCGACGAAGTTGAAGGATTCGCTCGGTGGAAAAAGCTGGCCTTTCTACGGTGTCAAAGGCTCGCTCCGCAGTCTCCTTGAACCCGTCTCTCTGCGAGACGGAGGTTGTTCATTCGAGTGGTGCTTTATGGCGATTGTTTGCAAAAGAAAAATGTTGAGGAAGGCTTCGGCCAAAGGGAAAAACTCGGCGCCTTTGCATTTTTACGAGCGGATGTTTGAAAATCGACAATGGAGCGAGAAACGATCGCAATAAAACGTTATGCGTTCACACTTTTAATTGTGTTTAAGATCTATAAAAGATTGCTCGGTGTATTGATAATTATGCTACATTCATAAAAATTATAAATAAATAAAGCTAAATGGCATAAAGAAAACATTAGGACGTTTTAAGTATAAAATATAATGAAAAACGATACATAAGACTCAAGATTTATATGGTAACTTCAGATGGTTCATTGTTAGCACTTCGCATATTTTACATACAAAGTTCGCAAATCTTCTTAGAAAAGCCATTTAGCATCGAAATGAATAATATAGGATATGCATGCGAATCCAATCCGTAAATTTGCACAAACGCATTAACGATGATTGAACTGTCGATTCGACGTGAAAAAACCTTCAAGATACAATTTCTCAACACGGACATGGAAATCCCGGCAACGAAACCGAAATTTCTTCACACAATAACTCCGAATTCCGACAAGACCTTCGGAACAGATTAAACGCCGAACTTCAGCCGTCAATCTTTCCAATGACGCACCGCCAAACACTCGAACGACAACAATCACGAGCCGATTTCGTAACGAGGACGCACCGGCAACACCTCGCCGTTGAATAATCGGAACTGCGCCATCATCGAGGAAAATCCTCAGCGAAACCTCGACTGTGTAACATTCCAGCATCGCTTTCGAGGGTCTGACCTGTGGGCGCCTTTCGCGAACCTGAGGACGAGTCTTCGACAGCCTCGACGTGACCGATGGCCAAGTGCCACTTACACCTGTCAAAACTCGCGTGGATAATACGGGGGTGTGATGTGAGAGAATGTGATGATGTGGGTGCTGTGTGAAGAAGATTGTCTTCGACGATGATGGCCCGAGGCTGTGTCGATGCATGTGCAATGTCGTGTTGCATATTCGCGATTTTGTCCGGTGCAACAGTTGGCAAGGTCGAGGCCATCACGAGCTGTGTTGCAATTTTTTGTGACGGTGCTTTCTTTCGTTGAAATATGAGTCGTTTCGTATGAAAATTATATAGGTAATATTCGTGATGTATGGGACACGTTTTATGTTTTCGATATAATCGCGATACATTTTTCATACATTGAATTGTGCTATTAAAGTAAATGCAAAAAATAACTGAGATGAAAATATTATATTATATTGAAAATTCTACATGTTAATAGAAATTTAATGATTCAAAAGTTATAAACGTTTCGAAGTGCGGTAATTATAAACTGGTCACACTTTTCCTATCACACATTTATTGATTGAAATATTAAAAAAATATTGAAAAAAAAACCCAATTGATGCGCAATGTACAGGTTTGAAAGTAAGTTATGGGATAAAACATAAAATGAAATTGTACAAGAAAATTGCACCATATTAAACCTTTATTTATGGTTGTTGAAATATTCGAGAAAATACAGAATTTCTTAATGATTATTAATTGCTCGCATACGTCGAATTATCCAATGCGTGTTATTTGATTGAGCAATATTTTTATTGCGGTTAATGTTTTTACGCATATTTAACGCATTATGTAGACCGGTTGGAGAATTAAGCATTAAAAGAAAATTAAGATTATTTTCGCAACGCCAAATATCATATGAGTAATGAGCACAGTTCGTGTTCGGAAACGCTACAAAGCGTTAAGACTTCCCACCTGTAAACGATTAATCGTCATTTAAATAGCAAAAACGAAACTTTTTTTAGACCACCATTAAATAGATGATGAAGAAATTAGAGAACGATTTTTTCAAAATAAATTACAAATCCATGCGTTTAATAGCAGTAATTTTCAAATGATTAGAGCATTACTTTCGAACTCGGAGCAGTTTAACAACTTTCAACAATAACGTGCATAAATATTAGAAGAAAAAAAAAGAAAACCGACCCATATATTAAATTTTTTTGAAAAGTGCACACGTCTTACATTCCGCACGCCCGACATATTTAATAAACGACCATAAATAATTATGAAACGAAGCCCGAAACAATTGTATAAATAGCGATTGCGTGTCGTAATACTTATGCAATTGTCCCATTGCACGCGCTCGCACATACATACACCACTTGAACATAGAGACGGGCTCAAAAACCGAAAACACACCCCAGAAGAGACCTTTAAACGGAATATGTCATTTCGATCGCATGCGAGAGATAACACGTTACTCTTTCGAGGTCTCCCGCGAAAATAAGTTTTCTTTTCAGTACACGAAAGCGCAGTCCGCGAAATGCCTCCGGGTGCCGATCGAACGCTCTTAGTTCGTCCGTAAATCAATTTTATTCTCGCAAAATGCAAAACGAGCGAATCGACGCCTTAAATGCGTTATTATTGCAGATTGTGGGCGCCGATTGCGTCTCAGGTCCCTTTGAAAACCGAGAACAATGTTTTCCTTCGTCCGCGGCCCGAGGCCAATGAAAGAAAGAATTACATCGGCTATTTCCAGTATTTTAGCGATTGAGATTTTAGTATTTCTATTAAAATACTAAATAAAATCTAGATTTTTATCATTAAAATTTAACGGTTTCATTAAAGCCTTATTGAACCCACCCATCGCCAAATTACCAATATGTAACATGGTGTAATAATAATACAATTTGGCAATAGACAATTTTTAATATTCAAACATATTAAGATTTACACCCTCCTTGTCCTTAGATATTGTAAAAAAAATATTGAATTTCAAATATTTATCTAAATAGATATAACTTGGAACCAAATAGAATTCGTAAAAGATCGTAAAGCCATTGATCAATGATGGATAACTAATAAAATATCCGATTCTATCTAATTTAGGGGAATCGTGACCCCTCAAGTCATGAGGATGGGATGATTGTGACTAATAAACTTATTCACCTTTTGATCTTTAAATGCAAGTCTGACATAGTTTTGCAATAATTTCAATATGACACAAGGTCATAAAAAAGTTATTTAAGATCAGAAAGATAACCCAGATTTTGTATCGTGTGCAATAAGAGCATAATCGTTTTTTAAATTTGTTGGTTTCTGGAAAAGTATGTTGACTATAATATGATGTGCTTAGTTTGGGAACGTTGATTGATGTGAAATTATATGTTCTCGAGTTGATTAGTTAATTTAATTAATCTGCAGTATTATATTTTACTAGGAAATTATAATAGCTTTAACACAGCAAAGAAGAATTGATATGTATCTAATACGAAACATTATATAATATTTATATAAATCGGCGAAACAATACATTTTATGGGATAAACTCATAATATATTTATGTAGAAAGTAACTGTTTTATCTATCCTACTATTTTATAATAGTAAATTTTAATATGAAAACATTCATCATGGAAACAATGAATGAATATAATGATAATCAATAAAATTTTAATCAATATGAATTTATCGCGGAAACGGTAGCTAAGGTCAAATTGAATACTAAATGTTTCGCCTCATAAAATATCTATTTAATATACAATATTAAAATTGAAAACTTAAATGAATAAAAAGTTTTATGAGTTTAAATACCTTTAAAAAAAGATCGATCGACGTTATACAATAATATGATTGTAAACAATCTCGAATCACTTATGGTCCAAAATATGTTTTAACGCCGACAACGACCCAACACTTCAAGCAACAACAAAACTCGCACACAACACCACCGAACCAGGTGCATAGGAAATCCTCAATACCGAATCTCGACCACGATGACTGAGCACCATCGAACGACAAAAGCCAAATCCGAAGCGACCAACCCGTCTCACCGAATACCTCCGAGCTCTACGATAACGGTGACGGCGCCGGTGCATTGCTGCATTCCCAACCGCCCACTGAAAATCATGAAAGAAAGTAGGAGACGAAATCCCTCAGAGACCGTTAGTCGAAAACCGCAAGGGCCGCCGCCAGAAAACTGTTGAATGTCGTTCGAAATTGCTGGGTCGACGGCCCGAACGACGGATCTGTGTGATCTACGGAATGCGTCAATGGCGGTTCGAATCGATTATCCGACTGTGCGACTGCACTACGGAATCGAAGGGCGATCGAACTGTGGCGTCGATTCTAGTAATTCAAAAATGTAAGTCATGGTTTCGTGGTATTGTTGCGGGTGGATAATTCGGCGTGAAAACGAAAATGGTCCGTTCGCGCGTAGGTATGCGGTATGGAAAGAAATGCGATTAGTATTTGTCAGTGGTTGCCATTAATTGAGTCTATATACGGGATATGATTTGTGGAAGCTGGCCAAATACGTTCGGCGCGCTTTGTTTTGTTCGTGTTTGTCCATCTTGAGGTAACACAGCACGCACGTGAGCAAAACGACAGTGAAAGTTTGCGTACGAGCCGAAAGCAAGAAGTTTTCGCAACGGAGAGCACTCTTCAATGTTTGTCCCTCGCGGAGACGAAAAGCTCACACGCAAAGCTTACAAAGCTCGCTGGACAAACAATCAGATCGGTCTATACCAGGCACTCAGAACATTTTCAATTTATAATACGATTCAACTTAGTTTCAAGTTAACAAATTTCCAACAAAAAAAATCCAAATCTATAGACGACATAAACCAATGAAAACTTACACTGAGCATCGACTACAAAATCTTCCCTCGAGTTTAAACGAACTTTCACATCGACCCCGTTGGCGATCCCTGATCTAGAGCCTCAATATATGCATTTACTACGATATTTGTTTGCGGTGTACACAGAGCAGAGGCTACGTGCCGGGTTCGCTCGCCGACGGCAATTATTCCTCGGCTGTCGTATTGCGAACGGTCAGTCGTAAACGTTTGCCACTCTCGGTCGTTGTTTGTCGTATTATAAACGCATATGTAATATTATCGCGTTGGTATAAATAAAATGATACAATTCGACACGATGCGTTCGATGAATTTTTAGCATGACAAATAATCAGATCTTCCATACAAAAACGAAGTTATCATAGAATCTTGTTTATAAATAAATCATGCGCTTTATTTCCAACGCATAAGAAACTTGTATTTAGTAAAACTGAATAGCGGCAAGCGATGATGAATTACACCACGGCTTTTGAACTTCAAGAGACTTCTACTCTATTTAATAAATTACCGAGTCCACTTCGATAGCAACGCGTGCCTCGACCGTCCCTTATACGTTCGTCCCGAAAGGCAATTCTTGGGATCATCAGTCATAAGGAGTCTCACGAAGAACAAAAAGTCCGTGGTGTGTCTGTTTTTCGAGTTTCCATCGCCGTATCGAGCTTTCATCGTCCATCGGTACGTTTTCCGATTGCTGGCGGCAATCAAAGAAAGTTCCTCGATTCGACGTATGTGTCCGTTCGAATAATTTAATCGATTGATTGCGATGATTAATTGTCGGTGGTTCGCGGCAGGGGTCGCCAACTGAACGTTACATGTAAATACAATTGAAATGAGTATAATGATCGTTATTATGGGGGATTCTATACAAAGCGCGCGTCGCTTTTCTTGTATGATCGTACTCACAATCAGATCTGAAGTAATTATTTTTAATGTTCGAATTGGATTTTCCAATCGTTAAAATTTAATTTGAATATAATATGATGTAATTTGTCATACGTGTACCATTTTTTTTATTATTTATTGACCCATTTCGTTATCGCGATGTGTTCTTAAAAAAATATTTCGGTCAACATCCCCAAAGAAAATTTATTATATTTTTTATTGATTGTCCAACACGAACGATTTGTAATCTGCGACAGTCAGATGATTAACAATGTCGTCCTGACACATCGATCATTCGAAAACTCGAATAATATAAACAATTGTCGTATAGGTAAGGATATACTCTCTAAGCACTAACGAGAACTAAATAATAGTAAAATCAACGTTTGGCCGATTGATGAAAACCGTAGTCGGATTCCGTGAGCGCGATAGTAACTGTCATTGGTATTTTCCTTTGAACGTTTAGACATGTAAAGGGATCAAAAGACATTGATATAGAACTATAGAAGTCCTGCGAGAGGTATTTGTCGAGTCGTCGGCACTAATCTTTGATATACGCTCTACAGAATCGAAGTTATCGCCTATTAATATCGTATTAATATTTTTTATTGGACTGGTACAAGTACAGCGTAATTAACGAGATGCATTCGATGTGACCATAATTTTCAAGATCTATATTTTTCCAATGATTTCCCAGATATATAATACTTTAATTTCTTGTGAAAATATAATATTAGGTATATATGACAAATAAAGGAGTGAAATTTTAAATAGAAAAAAATCGATTATATTTAAAAGAAAGCATACATTAACTATAACGATTTCGAAGCAATAAAATCTAACAACAGGCGCGGCCTCTTTTACAGTAGTAATTAGATAAAATTTCAATTTCATTGATTACAAAATTATTCATTATTTCACATATCAACGCCGCGCTATTCTAAGAAAAGCGACATTCAATACACGAATTGAAATCGAATATTGCGATCATAGATATATACGCATCGCAGTGTAATTAACATTTAATTACCGAGATTTCTCTTTCGACTCAGATCCGAATCGCACAACCGGATCGACGTTGACGTCCGACATCGAAATGTCATATAGAGTTAATTGAAAAATGCCATAATTGCTAATTGTTTATCCTTCGGATTGTCTTTCCAACCAGACGATCCGTTCGATCATCTTATCTGCCAATAAACGGAAAATTTCTACATACAAATAATTTAAGATTTTAACAAGATTACTATATAATAAATTAATATAATCTTAAATATTTGAAGGATCAGATCCTTTAGTTCCGTACTTCCTTATGATGAATGGTAACCATAAAAGCGGCGTCAAAGAAAACGCCCACGTAGAATTAACGCCGAAGGGATTGACATCGTTACGTCGTTAATAACACTAAGCGGTCGTTTGTGTACTACAAATCGTTATTCGATGAGTGTTTAAAAAATAATATTATTGAAAAAAAAATGAGATCCCGGAGGCGTGACGGATCAGGTTTGATTTTTTGTGGGTGCCGTCGTCTATCCCGTTTGAAGGATTATCCTTACTTTACGAGGGCATAATTCTGTTAAAACGAATGTCGATATTTATTATCGATCGTTTTATATCGAAAAAAGGCAGCCTCTATAATACGCTCGGGGTACCGAGATGAACCAGATTATGAAAATATGTGGAAATTATTTTAATGGCTCGTGTCCTCGGCTAAATGTCAAAATTAAATTGATTTCATTCACTGTTTTATTGGACAATAAATCGAATCTATATAATGAATGTACGCTTGTGAGGGAAAATTACGACCAGTTCCAATAACTGTCATACAGCTATCGTATTTTCGTAAAAGTTAATTAAAAATCAGAAACATAATTGCATTCTCCAAACGAATTACGGCGATTCTCAAAATTTAATAATCAATTAATTACAATCAACAACTCCCACAAACCTCTCCATCTAATTCACCAACGACGCATTCACGGCACCTTCGCGACTGAGCTCGCATTCGCACTGGCCACAATTAGGTTTGTCATCGAACCGACCACTTATCGGCCGAGGATAATGGAGCCGTCTCGACGGTAATTGACCGCCAGATATGGGGTCGCAACGCGGAATCTAACGACAATGATAATGAAGTCGTACCACCGGGGGGAGGTGGGCGTGGGTGGTTGGCGGCGCCTAAATGCGGCGTGAGGTCGTTTCGAGTTGGCGCAGGTGGTTTCAAGCTTCGGTTTAAGATTTTTGTTACCATTTAACCCTATATATATAATCACGGATTTCTCTCTGGTTGTGTGTGTGTGTGTGTGTGTGTGTTTTTTATGCGTATACAGTTAACGACTATAATATGACGCTTGTTAACTACTAACTACTGGCTTTGCCTATATGTACGTATTCGTAATAGTGACAATAAAAAATGAACTATTTTGATTTTATTAATTAAATATTCAAATCGAGTACGGGCTTCGACTTTTCTCAACGTCACGGTTATAAAATATTACAGCTGATACGGGCAACCGATGTTAATAACATCGGGCCTATCACTATTTTCAATATAATTTCAGATTCGATATGAGAATATGAATCATATTTTTTTCAAAATATTTTTAGTATTTAAGTAATGTTTTATGATGAGCTTGAGTATACGAAAAGACGTAAATGTAAACAAGTTTATATTTACTTTGAAATTTCACCTTTATATGATTCTATATTATTGAACAACAGAATTGAAATATATATCAAGATAAATAAAATTTCTAAGAAATTTCATATTAATCTATTCTTTTTAATATTATAAGACGTCATATAATAGTCGAGGTGTGTAGCCCTGGAACACGTGTGTGTTGCGACAAGGGAACACTTGTCTCCGATTGCAGTTTTACCGATTCGACGATAATGCAACGGACAAGCAATAAGCTGGTACAAGCACACAGTGGCGGCAAATGGGAAATGTGAAGCTCGTTCACGACACGATCTCGACGCGCTGTTCTGCAAATTCTGCGCATTTTCTCGATTGTCGATGTTTTGCGCTTTCTCGGAGATCGTGGGTGGCATTATCGGGGTTTTTCGATACTAGAATTAATTTCGGTTATGAAATTCGAAGAGTTGCTTATCAAATGTGTTGACAACTCGTAATTCGAGTGTGAAAGTGTGGTGGATTTTTTTAATGATCTACGATTAATGCTGGCGCGCTCTGATCAATCAGGCGGTCAATCGTTTACGTAAATGTGATAAATGCAATACAGAAAACTGTAGAGTTAATTAAGCAATTCACCCGTAATCGAGCTATGGCACACAAGTGTTAATTGCAATGAAAAACAAATTTTCAAATTGCGTGAATGAAGGCGCGAATTCCGCAATCGATTGAAATGCAAAAACCCGTATCGAAAAATTAGCAGACATCGTCTAACAACGTAGAAAGTTATGTACAATTACATTTTTTCAAATCAACGATTGAATAAGATGGATGCCGCCAACCAACTAGTTAACAAACTGGAAGTCGATAAATATAAAAATCGGATGACGATGAAAATTATATAAAAAAATAAATCACTATCATAATCTACCATCATGAGTTACAGCTTCATATCAATTTATGTTTATATAAAAAATAATATATTTTTTAAATCATAATCACATTTAATCAAAACATAAAGCGTCAAAAACTCACAACAGACAACCACGTATTCTCATCATCAAAACAACACCGGAAAAAAGTGAAAACGACCAACTGACGGATGGGAACTGAAACCGTCGACAGCACCCAGACGAATTGATTAATAAAATTTCTTATGAAGAAATCAATCAAGCAACGGGACGCTGTCAATAAAGCCTTCTTGTGATCTAACCAGACGCTCGTTTCGAATATGATCTATTAGAGGCGCAAATAGGGTACTTAGCTAATGCTTTCGTTTCGCGCCCCGAGGTCGTGTTTCGCGTGTGAAGCTGCCTTTTGCAAAATCATAATAATATGAAGTAACTGTTGCGGCACACGAAAGCTTAATTATATATATTCGAATGAAATATTAGCGTTTCACTCCTTGAATTTCGCGCGTTTTGTGCAGTGGCGTATACGGCGGAAATTTACAATCGAAGATTCTCGTGAATGCATTTCGAATTCTTAGAATAACCAATCGACGTAGTTTCAAATATATTCATATTTTATTGAATACATTATTTAATTTCGTTTTCGTTTTCATGTCCATATTTTGCGCCACTGATTTCGCGTGTTATGATAATGGATGGTCAACGCCCATACAGAGTACGTACACAGAATTCCAATGTTAAAAACGCATAATTTTAAATCGTTCTGAGGTCGAAAACAACGCATAAATATATTAATTTGGAGTGCTTTTTCTAAATTTGGATGTACGAATGGAAAAACGGTAGTCGAAGTCTTTCATTAAAAACATAAATATTCACGGCTGAGTTGTATGTCAGACCTTTTATTCAACACCAATTACACGTGTTTAGAAAATTAGGCGGCTACTATATTTGTGTGAAGTGAAAATAAATCAGAAGTGTTAAAACGAGGCGAAACGTGTAATACAAGTTGTTACTTATGAGTCTTTGATACTAGTGTGAAATCATAATTTATCTGAAGGTGAATACATATACGATATTGAAGAAACTGTTTCGGAACCCACTCATTTTTTCTTAATTATACGCAACATAAATAAAAACCAATCTAGATCGAGTACATTTTAAAACAAATTAAATTGCAATTTATTGTATAAAACATTAATAAAAATCAATGATAACACCGAAACGAGATATCGATCAATATAAAAAATGATTTGATTTGGTCGCAAAGAATGAAAAGTGAAATCTAATTTTTCACAGTATACCGCTGTTATTTTGTCAGTATTATTTGTTGCATCGAGATTAAAGATCGACGAATGAAGAAAGTAGAAATTGCTCACATATTTTAAATGCTCGCATCGCGGAACTGCTCAACGTTAGAACTTTTCATTGTCAGTCAAACAAGACAGTTGACCCGAAAACCAAAATAAGCGCCTTCGACGAAATTTCGCCAACAGACTTAAACAAAACTACGATCAATAATGCTAAGTTTCGATAACTCACCAAATTGCCCATTGCTAATTATACAGATCCAATTACGACTCGACGCCAAAACTCCATAGATAAAACGATCACGAAAAATCTAAGAAAGAACCCATCAAAATCGAAATCGCAAAAAACACAACCGACCACCAAACAGTAGCCGAATCTGCGACATTTCGCCCGACACCAACTTTCAAAACGCATCAATCATCGATACGTTCGTCAACGCGAATTCGAGGCTTTGGGCTCCGACCTCCGATGGCTATCTCCGAGACGAAGACCGCGATAAGAAATAGAAAGTGAATCGCTCTTGCACACACACACACAATAATATAATATATTAATAATATCGCCATCAACTCGTTTCGATATAGGTGCAACGGCGAAAACCCGTACCGGCCGATAGATGAAGACGTCAGCCGGTGCATTCTGGTCGCATGTGCGCTATGAGAGGATAGTGACAATTCGAGGGACAGGTGGATGTGCATGTGATGGGGGTTAAAGGGTGCTTCTTCGTCGTGGATGACCCCCGGGTTGTGTGGTAATTAAACGACGACCGGATCGGCCGTTTTGTGTTGCGCGTCGTTAATGCGGCGTTGGGTTTTGAAAAATTGCCGTTCAGCGTGTTTATTGTTAGTTACGAGAGTACGAACATTTTCAGATTTGCGCGATGAATGTGTTTCGTGCAACCCGTACGAAAAATAGGTCTTAGAGAAAGAATCGCTTAAATAGATGTTTATTATACATAGGGAGATCGGTTCGGGAAAATCCATATGAAAAATTTCTAAAATATATTTGAAAAATAAAAAAAAGTGTTTGTATAAGAATTTATTGAAAAATACGATTCGTTCATTTTTATTTTCACATCTAAATTAAAAAAAAATATTTTTTTCTATTTCGCTGATTCGAAATCACTTTCATCATTTTCACTTGAAATATTCAATACCAATAATCCCCCCTATAACGTCAAGGTAGGTTTGATGTTGTAGGGGGGAATTTAAGAAATCAGTAAATGCAACATTTTCATTTTTCCTTTTTTTTTGATATTTTTACGAGTTAATTGTTTTTTTTTTCAAATACATTTGAAAAAAATTAAAAAATTTGAATTTAAATGCATTTGAAAAAATGACGTTATAGGGGGGGATTACTATATTTTATAATACAGTTTTATGAAAACTCTTTTTGGTCATGGGTAGTTTTTTTTATTTAAGAATTCCGTGAAAGATATTTGTTTTTTTTTTCTTATTTTTTATTAACGAATTCAAAATAGGTCTATTAAAAAAAAACATTTTACTTGACCACATAAATCGAGGAATCCATTATAAATCATTATAATTTAAAGAAACACATGACACTCAATAGCTTCCTTTTACACGAAACGCCCGAGGAAACAAAAATTTTCCGCGCAAACGACCGACCGCACCGAACGCAAACAATAAACATACCAACTTCCAAAACGGAAAAGATTAATACGAACGATCTCAATTACCACCATTCAAAAAAAAAAACCCAAAACAAAAACGAGAGACGCTCTCTTTCGCGTACGCGCTAATTAACAGCAATGTCGCAGCCGTCGAAGAATCTCCCCGAGCAACGGCCGAAAACAAGACGGACGACCGCCGAGGAAGCGATCCATTATTGTGTCCCCTCTTTCTTTTTTCACTTCGTCCATTCCGAGAGGTGCGACTTTAACAAATCGGCCCGTGTGTGTGTATGTAATGTCGCGCAGGCGAGCGTAAATCGCGGCTCGTTGCACGCATGCAAATCTGTTGCACTATTGCAAGTGACGGTAATTGCCGGTGGATTGATCGCTTTTCGACGTGAGCCGAACGACCCAGACTGGAACTGGATCTGGGATCGGCGGTTTTTATTTCGATTATGTTGTTGCGAGTCGAGATGGTTTTTTGAATGAAAATCGTATATGTCGAAGAGTGCGCTGAAATGTGTAAATTTGAAAACTTGTTTTTGTTCGGAGATCGTTATGCAATTTTTTGATAGATTGTGTTATGTGTTATGTCGGAATCGTTTATTAAATTAGATTAGTTTGAATGAGAGTTTATGGATGGTAAATATAATTAAAAATAACGGCTTTATCTATAATATTATCGAATCGAGTATCGGATCGAACAGGAAAAATAAATCTAACTGTATACATTCCAAAAGATATTATTTATATAAACTCGATATGAGCAATTATTTTTTATGATATTTTATTAGATCGGAAATATGAAAACCGGACATAAATAAGAGCATAAGTGCCATTTTTAAGATTTTGAGATACAACGGTTTTTGTCGTGAAATTTTCATAGTGACGCATAAAATTGATACAAATTCTATATTGAGAAACTGTTTTTGGAGATTTCGACCATATGGGCATATATCGTCCGTATTCCTGGCATAATACCGACTCTGTATTCATCCGGTATTCATATCATTTAATACGCACACCCAAAGCAACAAAGATAAGCAATATTAAAATTTACAAAGCATTCAAGAAACCATTCATCTTATCAAACTAATGAACCGCAAAAACAAAACCGCCATCCAAGACCAAGAAATCGCACAAGAGCGAACAAGACGACAGTCGAATTTGCAAACGGCAATGGGGAGATTCGGCGAGAGACGCTCTCCCGATGCCGGCCGAGTCTCTCACGATTGCATTTGCATAATATCTGGTTTGCGTTTAATTCTTAATGAGATCGAAGCACGACGAGAAGAGGGACCGTCGACTGGCCTCGGGGCACCTTTCGAGAAACCCCGCGTACATCTCTAACATAGAACTGAACTAATCGGTGGTTCTGAAGTGAAATTTCTGCGACTTTTCGCATCTCGTACACGCTTAAGACCAATTCAATTAATTTCGATTAAAAAAATATTTTTATTAATATGTATTTAATAGACGGATAATCTATTACTCTGATATCGATAAATCTTTGCATGTTCTATCAAACGGATTTCTAACACCATAAATTTCAGATCGATATCGAATTCAAAATATAATAGATCGAAATGTGTCGAAGTAGCGAAGCGAACGGTAGACGCTACCGCCATTATACTATAGAGGAGCGATGCGTTTGCGGAGCGATATAAATAGCAGGAGTCTCACTCGCTTAATGGTTGGTTAAATTAACGGTGGCTGCATTCCGAACACAACAGATAATCGCAAAAACGTTACAAAATCAATTATACCATTAACTAAGTGAGAGAGACCCAATTCTCGCGAAAATCGGTTTGATAAAAGTCGCACGAGATCGCGCCTCGCCACTGGTGCGCGTTGACAATCGAAAAAGTTGATTAAGTGGGACACAAAATAATTAATTTCAATGACAAGTTTAAGGAAAATAAAATTTTATTAATTTCATGAAAACATGCGGTATTTTCATTATGAAAATGGTTTGACTCATAAATATAAATTTTTTTAATATCTTAATGAATACATCAAACGATTATTATTAACGCAAAGTTGATTAAGCGACAATAAATTGAATTCGAATTTAATTAGTCACGCCAGTCTGTTCGAGCAAAATAATTGCGCAAATAGAACAAGAGCGAAATTTCGATGACTCAACCGAGCCAACTCTACTACAACTAATTGTAAGATCGACAAAAAGCACGGAATACAATGTCTAACCGCAAGAAAGAAAGCAACACGTAGCAATATCGTCCGTCCACTACTTCCTCGGGTAGGCCACCGGGGTGGTCCTCGACTACCAGTCGTGGCCACGAACGACCACATCTTCATTATAGATCCTCGAGATTGTTATGCGGCGGTCATTAGGTGATCCGGCAGTGGGTGGATGACCCAATGAGAGACGCAACAAACGATCCCTTCCGGCTAGTTGGGATGGAACGTTGAAATTTGGAAGTCGATGGGTCAGTGTGAATCGCTTTACGATGGTTTTTTTGTTTGTTTATCGCGTCGTATAAATTTGGTTTAGTAAAAGAATATAAAAGTGATAGTGGTTGTATATTAAAATTCATTCAGACCGATAAGCGTAAAATTCATTCACTTTCTACTGTGCGTATTTATGATATCTTCTTAAGTAAGCAACAGGAAACTATTCAAAATATTAAAGATAACCGCTATTGAGAAATAAACAGTTCCTCATATTTTCAAATGTGAAACGTTCATAAAGTAAACGAATTGATAATATAATGTTCACTATTAATTTTCATGCGATAACTGGAGAAGAAACCTTCGCATTTGAAATCGTACACTCGACATTTCTCAAGCGAAACGAACCGAACTGCAGATTAACCAGAATCATCGCGAAACGACTAATCTGCACATTGTCCTGAACAATGATCCGAGATTTGAATAAATCGTTACAACATGTACGTTTTCGCCGTTCGTAACGGTGGATCTGACCGTGCATAATCATATTACCCTCGGCGTGTAGTGTTACAATCATCGTAAATCTGAAAATACAGTAGTGTTTATTGCTTTGTCAGGAGATGCACAAAGCGATCGTTCACGAGCCGTTTCGTGCTTCAAGATCGAAAACGCATACGTTTTTCATGAATGTGTGCTTTCGTGAGTAATCCTTCATCGTGCTGTATAAATATTTGATTTTTATATGAGTTATCTTTTGAAAATATGCTAGTTCTATCGTTGAAGACAATAGGCAACCGTAGTTATAAAAAAGAACGGGTTAACGATCGCGAAACATTGAATGTTCGAAACGTGCACGAAGCGCACAAGTAATGCAGTTTTTACGCAGAAAACAAACATACACGGACAGCGGTTCGCTTTTCGAGTGTTTGTCCACGTTATACCGTGAGAACGCTCGAAAAAAATTATTGGGCCCAAAAAGAAAGCGAAGGCTAGTTTTACTCATTGGGCAAATATTGTCGTAGTATCAATGCCTTGTTTGCGCAAGTAAGAGAAGTGAAAACTGACGATATTCGTGTAAAAACAGATCCGAGATTTTTTTAATGCACCGTCATATCTGATTAATCCTAACACCTGGTCCGATATCGAGAATATCCTAAGGATAAAAGGAGTAATCCTGCTTTTGAATGAGGAACGAACCACCGACGTCGTGGTCCTGTGGATGCAATTACGCCGTACCTAAATGTTCATATAACGGCTCCAATTGATGTTCGGAAAATGCATAGGGACGATCTATTTTAAATAGCTGTGTAAAAAAAATAGAGGTTTGATAGCTTGTGTTCGTTTCAAAAAAGAGTTACAAACGTGACCGTTGTTAAATAAACGTTATTTTGCTACATCATCATTAGGATGTTTTCGAACTGAATAAGTTTCATCTTATCTACGTAGAGTATGAAGAGTAACACGTAGTTGAGAATAATTCTCAGAACCCTTTCATGTATAAATTAATCTGTCTTATTTATAGAAAATCTATTATATTATACTAAAAATTATCAATTCGAGGTAATTGTTTTCGATAATCGAGATGATAATGAATTTTTTTATTAATAATCATAATTAAAATAGATTAAAATCAAATAAATCATAATTTTTTTCACACTTTAATAATGAATCATCACAAATTAAAAAAAAAACATCTTAAAGACGTATCAGTTTTCCGGATTACGGTTAATTTGCCGCCCAAAAAACACAGTAAAAAACCGACACGGCGACCAACCAAACAAACAAACAAACACTTGAGGCAACATGCCAAAAGCCGTTTTTCGAATGACACGTGCTATTTGACAAACGTCACCGCGAAAATCGCGAACCGTTCGAAATTCGCGCGCGACGGCCGTCGAACTCTTGTCACCGAAAGACATCTTTAACACAGAAGATCGACAACGAAGATAAGGCAGCCTTCGCATGGCCATTTTTCGATTCGAGCATTATTAAAATAGAGTTGGGCGTATATAGGCAGGGAGGTTAAACTTGTTTCGCGCCATTGCGATTTTGATTTTTTTACCCATCTGGGAAAATGTACCGTTTTGGCGGCCCACATTTTTTTCGGATACGTGTTTATGTAGATGCATAGAATATTGTTTGAAAAAAAAAATGCCAATTATTCGGCGAATGCTTGTCTAATTGAATTCGCTTGTTTGTAGTGGATTGAGTAACGCTTGGTTCTTCGTGACTTAATTGATGGAATTTTTATGTGACACGTTTTATCTTGAACGGATGTAAGCTCGTGGATTATTTTGTTAGAAGATTATGTTTAATATATCAGTTATTTAAACATTGATATTTCAAATTAATTTATTTGAAATTATTTTGTCATATATGTAAATACAATATCATGTTAGAAAATATAGAGATATTTTTCTAAGATATGACAAATACCATAAATTCCCACAAAATACCATACATGACCACAATTAGCATTAGCATCATTCAACCACCGACATCCGGCACACGAAATCGAACCATCATTGTCGCCAGATCGATCATTCTTCAACGCGCGACTGTCATAAGTGTCCTTGCGCTCTTTTTGTGCTCGAACGAGATCGACAAGCGAAAGTACCGAGATGGTACGATACCGACGTAAAAAGCACCACGTACAATATATATCACGCACGCGACAAAAGCTACTCTTTACGACGCGCTCTATGGGCGTCTTGTCCGTATAAGGACTGACGGTCGTCGACTAATTCACTTTCTTGCGCGCCCACACGGCACCGATCGCTGTTACGACGTGTCCGATTTGACGCCGAGTCGATAAAGCCGTTGTTTAACGAGCCGAGTGGAAAAGTCGACGGTGGTAGTTTATGGAAAACTCGAAAAAGAATGGCGGAATTCGGCCGGATCTTTGACTACGGTACGCGCTCGCGGATTACGATCGATTCGGTCAAATAATCATATGGATTTATGTTCAGATTTAAATACATGTAACCAAATCGTATCTGCATGCGATGAAATGGTCGATTTTGTAATATGAAAGAGCCTTCATGATCGGCGACCTCTTGTAGACGGATAGCGCATATACGACATTTCAGTCGCATGATTTACCAAATGTCAAATGCATGATGATGAAGCGATTGCGCAATGTCCCAACAGCACATATAATACTCGCATACCGCGAGTTCCATCCCGAAACTGGGACACGCTTGAGGAATATGTAAAAACCACAAAGTCCCGACGATGTTGTGGTGAAAGCTTTGGCGTCCCGCGTTCTTTACAAGGGCTCACGCTGGGAAAAATCCCGACTTTCCATGCCGAGAACAAATAATGATGTTTAGTGAAAAATTTCGGATGATTCTGGTACGTCACGATTTACGTGTTATGTTCGATTCCGAGGAACGTAAGAAGAAATGGGGTCATGCGTTTTGTTTTGTCGATGATCTATCTTATACGTAGGAAAAGTGCTTGTTTCATCAATTATAATATCTTATTTGTGCATCGGTAATTTATCATGTAATATATCGGATATTTGTTCGACAAAAACAAACGCGTAAAAAACGATAACGATACGATATGAGAAAGTGACCAACAATGGAAAAGTAAATTATAATAATTCTTATACACAGTAAACATCATTAGGATATGAAAATAAGACTCACGATGACTTAATTGATTGTGCACATTTCGATTGCCGAAAAAAAACTACAAAGGAGATACATAATTGCGTTACGAAACAATTCGCACTTCCTCGATCAATGCATGTCCAAACACAAACACAAAAGGATGAAAAAAAAACCGCCAATCCAACGAAAGATTTCATCTCGCCGTAATATAATGGATATCTGTGTACGTTCGAAAAAAAAACGGGACTAATTGAGATAAGTCTAATGTATTTATGCAAATCGGTCCCGTATCTTTCACGGTTCATTACGCCATGTCAAGAACGATTTACACTTACTATACACCACGTGAAAGTGGCTTTGTTTATAATCCGCATTCGAAATTCGCGCTTACAGAGATCGACAACCTATTACCGCCGAAGATTTAACAATCGTAAACGCGAGACCCGAACGCATAAACAAACCCGCGGAATAATTCGAAAAATTCCCCGACACGTGAGTCAGAAAACGTCGATATAAAAGTCACCGATATTCGAACTGTCAGTTATGTTATGCCGATCATAAACTGCGGACAATTAACGTCGGACGATCGCCACGAGCGAACGTTCAACTTTCGATAATCATTAACTATGAGAGATTGAAAAAAAAATGTCACTGGCCAAAACGACCGGCGTCTAAGTGAAAGTTTTGCACGCCTTTATATAATATTCGAGCAAGTGTATTTTAATGTAAGTAGGGTGACCGTGATGAGACATAATTCGGTCGGAAAACGACGTTTGCAACACGCATAATACGATTCCATTAGTGAATTAATTCGTATAATTTATAACGCCTACTTTTTATACGAAAAATGCGACCGAAACGCAGTTATATATATCTGGATGAAAAAATGAGATAAAATAATACTTGTGCAATTCAAATCACATAAATTAATCGACTTATATAATGACATATCATTAATAACGATTGCGATTGTTTCTCAATCGGTCATTGATTCAAATTTTTAGATTTCACATTTAAAAATACTAAAAACCACTTTCTTATCCATTAAATTTAAAAACGAACTTAACCATCATCACAACAAAACCAACGACCTCTCAAACATTAAAACATCACCAATGCCAACCGCATCAAAAACGTCATCGAACCACCGCCGCATAAATCGCAACGAACCGTTCCGAAACGGCCTATCATCATATTCATTAAAAGGCAAATAACCGCAATAAAGACACCATCGAAAGGTCTCCAACCGGAGCTGAAACGCATCGTGGTAATTGACTCGTCCTCATCAAACCCATCGGGAGGGTCACATAGCGAAAAGTCGGGGTTGAGACACAATGAGTCGCTAATGGAGGTTTTCCTTGATCTTTCGCAAGTGACAGGAGGACAAATGGCCCCCGCGATAATAACGCAACGCTTTATTTATAGGCGGCGTCGCGATTTGTCTTCATTGGCAACAATAACCGAGTTTATTTATATGTACGATAACGATCGACGTGTCGATGTATCGATCTCGATCGCTTTCCGATTGTTATTAACGTGTGTATTTATCGCGACGCCCCAAGGGCCGTGAAACAAAAGGGCCATTAAGCGCGCCGATTTTTGCCATAAATCCGCTATGACATTTGCAAACGCACCGTCGTCCTAGTCGTCGATGCTTATCGAGCTTTTGCGAAAGGATCAAAGTGCTCGCGAGTAGGCAATGAAAAAATTGCCGAGAGCTGTGATCGGTACGAGCGAAATAGGCAAAATCGCGAAATTATGATCCATAAAAGAAGCGATGGCGATCGTATCGGACGAAATTGGACGGACAATTCGAGAGATTGTTTTGCAAGGTATTCTTCGGCGATACCGGAAAAGATGGGATTTATTCCTCTTTTGTCTGCGTGTTTCGTTATGCAACTTAACGGATTTATTGAATCTTTGAAAATTATCGCAAAGGGCGATTCGATTATATGACGTACATGGAGTGAAATGAAAAATATATTATGTATATTTTGTCTATACCAGTAAAATAATAGAAATGTATAGAAGGGTCAGTAATAAAGTAAGACTCGATGTTGAAACAGAAAAATAACGAATCAAACAAAAAAATAATTAAGTACATATACGATGAAAATCGTCAAAATAGACTCATATTCAAGAGGTCATCATCCAGAGAATTATTGCATATGATAATGATGATATCACAAAGACGAATCGTATGCATCATCCTTATCTCTGACACGCCATTCAAATCCGAAACATGCAAAATAATCTACAATTTTTTACACCAAACACCACATCGAATCAGATAACCCAATCCAAACACAAAAAACGCATACCCGAATCAAACCGATACCAACGCGAACCGGAAGGCTTTTTCACCTAGCGCGCTCCACTTCGCGCCAAAACTCCGCACTCCCACACTCCGAACCGATCATTTTCAGACTCGCACACACACACGAAACCCCGCCAATTACGATCCAATTAAAACTAGATCGAATCGTTAAAAGAGCCGCGGCCGGAACGATAATCCCTGCGCGGACGACACTAATCCGACTGATCCACTTTCGGCGGGTCGTTTCGCGCTCCAATAAAGCCCTCTATGAGAGTCGGCGGTCGTAAATCGCGTATAAGTGCAATCGTTGTCGACCCCTGCCGATGTTGAGGACGCCTGTCCGTCAGTGTGCGGACGTATGGATCGATGGATCGATAGATCGGCGGACTCGACTGGACGCGGACCTCTAAATTCGATAACACGGTCATCCTACTTTCGCTGTGCGTTCGTTCGATGTCGTTTTGTGTGTCGTTTGCTTGTTTCAGTCCGTTTGTGATTGATTGAAGTGTTTTGAATTAATTTAATTGAATTCGGTGGTTTATTGGGACTATAATGGTGGAGTTTAAAGGTTTTGAAGTTCAAAGTTTAGTGTGTTGAAAAATTTAGGCAATTTATAATGCCGTAGTGGAATTTTCGTGTTATGACCGAAAGGTTATCGATTTGATCTCAAGTAAAGCGAAAATGATTTTCATCAATTTAACCTATAAAAAATGGAAAGTGTATCCGAAAAACAACGAAAAGCTTCTATATAGAAAAAGCGTTAATATTTCAACTTCGATATCTATTCTATTAGTTTTCAAATCTAAATGACATATTTGTCATGTTATTACATGGACAAAAAAATGATGTAATCACGTATCATTGGAAAACATTATCATAAATGTTAAAGGGCACACATCAAGAGAAAAAATAGTCATAATTTTAATAATATAGAAAAAACCTCGACCTGCTTCTAAAATAATATAGCCTGCAATGATAACCATAAAATACAACATAAAATTCCAAATAAAAAAAGTGAGTTCTACAAAATTTCAAACGTTCACGCAACACCACGCCGCAGACACACATCCAGCATAATACATCCACAACAAGCTGGCACCGCGGGCTGAATTGTGTCAAGAACGGTCGCTCTTGACACTGCGACGCATGCAATGCAAATAAATGCCGGGAAGGGGTGCCCGGCCGCGCACGCCAGTTTTAGAAGCGGCGGTCTTTGCATGCAACGTATGTACCGCGGACTTGATGGCTCGTAATTAGCTGCCACTCTATCTATATCGAAGCGGTTTCACTTTATTGAATCAAAAAGTAACATGTCGTTTTTATTTATTATAATAATATAATATGATATGAACGGACGCAATACATCCAACGGATCCTTTCGAAAAAAAAAATTGGAAAAAAAATTTATCAAAAATTTTGCGATCGTTTTTGTATATGAAAAGTCGCCGAAATTTTCAAAAGTGATTTGTTTTGTTTGATTTGGAAATAATTGGCATAATTCGAACGGTATCGTACACATCTCATGTTTGCGTATGAATAATTCATCATTAGCGAGCTCGCAATATGTGTTCACCTTGCAAGGCCGACAGGCGTCATTGAAGAATTTTTCGCTTTTGATCGCTAATTGTTCATATTAATGAGTTATCAATCGCTTTGAATCGATCTGATAATTTAGAAAACTCAATTCTACCGATGCATCGTAATTCGATGAAACTGAAAGAGCTGCCGAAGAACGAACAGGATGTGGTGAAATTCTATACGCGAAACGCCTTTGAAAAGTCGCTCACGGTCAAGAACGTAATTATTATATCGCAAATATTTTTAAATACTAAAAAAATAATTCGAAAAAAATAAAATGATAAATACGAATGATTTTTACCGCGATATCATTCAAGTCAAACATTTACTTTCTTAATAATATATCACCGAACCAATTATAAAATATGAAATAAATCAATTTTTATACAACAGAATCATGATTTATACCCATACACAACCGACACATTCTCCGACATGCAATAAATTAAAAAATCAAAACATAATAGAACAAGCAATATTCAAAAGCAAATACAAGCAGCGAAACGCGGAAGCCCTCTCCAATCCAAGCAATAATATATGGACGAAGTTAAGAGATGTTCCTCGAGCTTTTATCGAAGCTGACGCGACTCCGCGACCGCGATAACAATAAACTCCACTTGATAACAATAACGGCGTTTCGGTACTGCACGCCTCTATTTCCCTTTGCTTACACACGTCTCGGGATGGCAAAAATCCGCAACGACAAATGGACGATTGTTCGGCAGACGTAAATAATATAATATAACGTATCGGAGCGTGGCATGAGGTTTCCGCCTTTGTGCTTTTGAAAAGCCGCTGTGATGTATTTATTGCGCAGAGGTGGTTGGAAGCTTTTGGTCGTACGAGAATTAGAGGATTGTGATTGCTAATGCTTTTGATGTATTATGAATGCGATTATGTTTGATTGCACGTCGAAAATGTTTATGCATAATTCTAGTGTTAATATTTTTTACTATTTTGCGAAGATACGAATCCATCTTGTTCAACTCACAAAGTTTATAATCTTTATTATCAATCTCGATCACGTATATGTCAAAAAAATTTATATTCAACAAAAAATTTCAATTTAATCACATGACCTGATTCATACCCGACCTTTTGTAGATTAGAATATTTCAACGACCATTTCACATGCACATTTTACAAAATCCACCATGGAAACACTCATCAGTCCACACTTGACCAAACACAAACAAACAAAACGCAAATTTGATCAATCATAACAGATCAAACACGTCCCACCCGCAACTCCATATTCGTGTCCTTTCCATCGCGCTTTACGACCGCTGAAAAATTAAATGTCATAAAACCGCTTTAGAAAATAAGCAAAAGTCACCGCAACAATAAAGCCGAGATATGCATATACACTATAAAAAAAATCACGCATTCAAACGCCCGTCACATCGATCAGAATATAAGCGCAATAAAATCCGTACATAAATAAGACGTGGAAGCGCAACTTTCTACTAAGAGAGCGCCTCACTCTATGGCCCGTACTTTGCAATATTACAATAATAATACGCTTCCGAATAGATCGTAATCGGGCAAAAGACAAATTTGCAACATTTCCAAACTGTCGTGATGGCCTTTTTGTGAATCCCCGCTAGCCGGACGAAAGTCTTTCGAATAAATATCGGTGTTAATGTCCTTTCTAATTCGACGTTTAATTGTCGCTCGAGTGTTTATGCAGCATAGATTTTTAGGAGATGATTATAGTCGATGAACTCGAATTTACCGGTTCGAGTGTTCGGACGAAGATGGCATTCGAATACCAACTGTTTTAACACGGCGTCAATCATCCGCAGAATAAATAAGCTCATTTTTTTATTATTTATTGCGCAACTTATCATCCGCATACGCGCGAAAGACTTTCTTAGAAAATTTTATAGAAAATGATCGTAAAAAAAAACCGATAAAATTTGATCCGAAAATTTGAAAACGCGATCGTAAAACGGCGGAAAAACGGTTTATGGCTTCCAAACGCGCATAAAACTAAATGGACAAATAAATACTAGAAAATATTATTGACAATTGACGCGTGAGCTAAAAGCATTCTCAAATTAAGCGAGCATCAAAGTAAAACCGTTCGTTTATCTGTCGTCCGCGAATAAAAACTGTTGTATGCTCATGCAGTGTACAAAGATACTTCGACAAAAGATAACAGCGAGTTCAGCGAACGGCCACCGCTAATTAAGTTCTAAAGTTCGCTTCTGGACAAGGAGGAATAGACACCATAAAGCCACCATGATAGTATCACTTCAGCCCCGAAGACGGGTTTATTCGCAGAGATAATATAATCGAGTACGGGCACGAACAAAGTGAACAGAAATATTAGGCATTCGATAAAAAAAAAATTATTTATTACATAAATCTTATCTATGTGAAAGCTAAACCGTTGATAATCCTAAAAACCAGCTTAAGTGTATCATATACTTTAAAATGTTTTCATATAATTAACGAAATACATTGGCGCACTCTAAAAATTGATAATGAACAAGAAAAGACGTTATCTAATGATTAATAATGATTGAGCCGGAAAGAAATTTCGACAAGAGCCGGTCGCCGAAACAGAAGCGGAAGACATTTTCGATCACTGACCACACAAGAATCAATTGGCTATTTTTTTTTGCACCATGATCTATGGTCTTTCACCGGCGCATTTGTGGGTTACAATGTTGCACGATATTATGGACAATTGCGTGACGATTCCGTGCGGCGTGCTCATATCCGCGAGATTTAATTTCTTATGAAAGTGTATTGGACTTGTGTTTCCTATGCAATGATCACAAATTAATTATAAACATAATGTAGGAGCAATGATAATTTCGCACGCACGACACAACGCAATCGATTCGTATCACTTTTACGTGGGATGTGCAAATTGCTACGAGAGAGGAAAGTTTTTCATTTCGGAGGAAATCGCTTCAAAGAAAAGTGTGTAAAAGTGATTATTTAAAACGTATATTCGCATAATTTGCGAGTCGTTAAAGCTTTTTCGTGGAAGTCCGTAACAAATTTTAAATTGGGTGCCCGATTTACTTATATTGTGACACGATTTTCCGCGTAATTTAATATGCTCATGTTATCACTATAATAACGAAGAGTAATTGCATAGTTGAATATTTACAAAATACATTAAACAGATACGTGCATTATCGTAAAACGAACGAGAGTCACGAACAAAATTATGGACGAATGCATAATTTTTTTCTCGGAAACAAAATAAAACGAACGTTGTGCAAACACTTAAAGGGGAACGAGGTGCGATATCATCTCGCAAAAGCGACGTTTCGTGAACAATTTGCAATGTGACCATTTTCTCAAAGATACATGGCGCATGCGAGGATTGTTGAATTCAGTACAAATCGTCAATATTTTTCTTACGAAATCGAAACAAACCATCGCTTTTCCGACCTCGAAAACGTGCATACATTTCAAAGAATATTTCCACACTGCTTCACCGCTGAAATTCTTTCCGATACCTCGACAAAATTTATGCGCACCGAAATCGAAACAATACAAAATAAAAGCCTTAAAAATGCCCGACATCGAACAAGAGCATTCCCGAGTGAAAGGTACACGGGGCCGAGGTGCACAAACACGTGCATCCACGTGCAAATTCTCGTCGTCGGTAGCGAATTTTAAATTGAAATTTCTCTTTGGAGTGAATTAGCATATTTTCGAGATTGATTACGACTTAAGAGGTGCGCTTGAGTCGATTATTTACGACTACGCGATTGATGTGCGTGTCCGCAGGCGTTCAATTCAATATGTGTTTTCTTATTAAATTTATAAACGTTTATTTGCTTTGCAATCTTTTTTGACATAGCTCTCGATGATTTATGGAAAATCTGAAGTTATCAATACATTTTCTATAAATTGAAATTTAACCAAGAATTAGAGAAAGTTATCATCATTGTATGTAGGTACTATTAGAAGTTGTGTAATTTTTCTTTATCACTTACATCTTCTGCTTTAATGATAAAATGATTCGAATGCTACGAATTCTATTAATAATAATCTCATTTCCCTCATAATTCGATCAGTTATAATCAACGCATCTAACAAAAATAAACCGTCGACATTTAAAAAGCATTACCATACTCAACTTTCCAAAATCAAAAGCAAATACACTCATCCCATCCTTGACACGAAACCATCGATCCATCATGAGCTCGATCGAGTACAAAATGGTCATTACACTTTTTAAACTCTACGAAGCCTTATCGGCGCAGTCGAATCGGGGCAGACACGATTGCGAAAGGATAATTACACATTGCGCGCCATTTTCGGCATATCCATCTCGATATTGCACTCGCTAATGAATCCGTGTGCAGGTGCGCAGGCGCCGACGACTTGGCGCCGCGTCTGCGCATCCAGGGGTACAAAAAGACCGGTTCGCGGACCGCATAATATTAAAAAAACGATCCTCAAACGATGGAACGCGGATCGATGAAAATCTTTCATCTAGATTTTATTTTGATAAAAAAACTAAAATATTTCATAATTATCTCTTCATTTATAAATATTACCTAATAGACGTTGTCCTGACAATCTTTATTATAACAGCTTGATATGATTCTATGAATTGTATAATCAAGACAACTAAATTCAACAAACGACAGATCTTCGACTCTTCGTACTGAATTTTTTACTGATTTTTTTTTGGTTTTTATGATACAAAAACCTTCTAGATAAAAAAAATGCATATACATGCCAATTTTCATAGTGATCGGTCCAACGGTGCTGGAGCGAAACGACGTCTTATATACAAACATCCATTTTTATATATATTTAAACTAAATAAAAGAAGATAGAATGGATTGATTCTTTTTATCGAATGTTATCAAACGTATTATTATACATTTCGCAAGGAAATAATATTGAGAAACGCTGGTATGTAATGTTATAATGAGTCTCTGGTACGGTTTTTCGATCGTCGAAAACAAATGGCGAAGGACGGACGACGACTTTGCCACGGGCGCCGTTATTTTTGAATTTATACGCGCTTCAGGAATTAATTCGGCACGCGTCTGCATTCCGCAAGTGTTTTTTTTTTAATTGTTGCAAAAAGAGCGCATTCGATCGTTTCAGATCTTAACGTTAATTGATAAGATGTCTTCATCTTGGATCGATAAAAAGTTTAGAGATACGTGGAATTTCGATACGAATCAAAGATACTCGTTAAGTATGATTTAAATATTTTTATTATTCATGTTAACACATACACTGAAATAATAAATATTATTCAACTTGCGCAATAAGTATTAAGTTTCAAAGGCTCAAATATTCAATAGCATTTTTCACTTTTTATTTACTGTCCGAAGCACACGCGCCCTTTAAAATTAATCGACTCAAGAATTTTATTAATGATAATAAAACTTCATACGTCCGAACCGAAACCAGGAAACCGCGGACCTCCAACGCGAACGCATCATTAATTAATCGAAATAAATCCACGCGATAAATCACATCGAAAAATTAAACACCGTACAAAATATCATCCCGCATTTGTATCCCCTGGATCGGGACGATTTATGCGCCGTTCATTGCGGAAACAGTTCCCGGCGCTAATTTACATTCGGCCATCTTCAAGGACCGATTGGAAATAAATGGACGGACCACTTTCGCTGGCGGGCAGACATATTTTTAGGCGATTGCATAAACTGCATTATTCGCCGTCGATGCGAAAATTTCACCTCGGGGTCCGCCGTTTTTTCAATACCAAGGTTCCAACGAGGAAAACCCGAGCTTTCGACGCGTCGATCGATTAAAAAAAAATGGAATAATGGCAATGTAATCTGCTCGCACGTAACACCGACACAGTTACCCAAATTGATCGAAAAGAAATCGATCCGATTGAAAAAGTGATCCGCGGTTAGAAGCCCTTTCATGGATATGTGTCACGGGCGATGCGTCAACATGACAACGGCACAAAAGCAATACGTCTTGTGGTGTTGCGATTCGACGGACTTATATGAAAATAATGATTATTCACTTTGTGTTGTGGACGTGTCGTTCGCGAGTGCGATGTTCTAATTATTTGTATTGAAAACTGAATGAATTTTTATGCAACTCATCGCACGTCAATGAATTCCGCACGTCGCAATTGTGATGCGTTCGAATGGATTATAAATTCGAAACAAATGTGTATATAATATTGAATCATTCGATCATATTAAAAAGTTATTATTATATTCTGTTCATAAAATTGATTTTTTTTTTTACTAAAAAAATTTGAGATTTCGGAACTCGTTTTTCACTAATAAAGCGGCACGAGATGAAAGACGCACTAAAAAAATGTGACACAAAAGAAAAGTTTTTTTTTTCGGATCGTTTGCCCTAGAATTGTGTATAATCATTGCGGTCAAAGAGCCGACCAGTGTTCTTTAGCTCTGGACCCACAACAATCAAGTAGCCTTTTCCGATAACAAATAAAGCACCTTCTTCACCTCGGAATAACTCCCGATAATAATTGAGCACGAAGCCCTTTACATGAAGCGCAATGTAAAATATTATAATTATAATTAAAACGAAACCTCTAATAATGATCGGCCATGGGACGTATTCATGGAATACAATCGACGAACCAGCTTGTTCGATTAATTAATAAAAAAGTCGCTCGATAAAAGGGTGACGTTGATCGATCTCCAACGAAAGAGATCACCACCTGCTTCATTGGGGTAGCGACGATAAAAAAAATATATATAAAAAATATCACATACACATGAACAAATACAATACGATTTTTATAAAAAATCTAAAAATCACTGACCTGATTTGCCGACTTTGCGCCCCCCCAGCACCACTATCCTGATTCGGCTGATGTTGGTCATCTTCGATGCTGATTCACCGTAGAACAATTACCGAAAAAAAATCTGTTGTGCCAATTAGGACTCGTATTGTCTATGGAATGATCCGGTTGTGGCTATCCCGTTAATGGGGAGCTTTTTTTGTCGTCGGTCGTCGAAGTCGAAAGGGCGAAACGTATCGATTCGATTGAAACAGACGACATTTTCACAAGATCTCCTTCGGCAACTGTAAATAAAATTTATTAATAATAAAAATGATTTAAGTCCTTTTCGGTCGAGTCCTCGTGTAATATCGAAATACATAAAATAAATCGAACGACTTATTGTTGTTTTGAAAGTAGAGAAAAATGTATGGTGTGGTGTGCGTCGTAAAATATTCAAGGATAAAATATTATTGAAGGAGATGAGAAAATTACAACTTTGTTGATGTTTCTTTATCGAATATTATTTAAGAAAAAGTTTCATTGTGGTTTATGTACAATGTTATTACCCATAAGAAGGTATCCATTTTGCAAATAGCACAAAAGTCAAACATATTAACTGTCGTGTAATGGTTTACTTTATGAATGAAATAAAATTGAATAATCGCGTCGAATTAACGTCCCAACTACAACCTTTTGCTTGAAGCTACGTAATGTAAAAATTCGTGTCTTGTCCGCTGAACGACGTTCTAGTTTAAATATTTTCATATTGAATAATGTCCTTTTCACTTTCTCTTAACGGTTCGAACACGACAATTTGAACATGTTAAAGTTCAAGCGAAATAAAAAAGTCCATTCGAAAAAACATACATAAACAATCATTTTATAAAAGTCACTTGAAAAAAATGACACAATATTTCCAACAACGCGAAAGTTCCGACACGCCGAAATTTCTATACACATTTTTTCCAACAGCACCGATAAATCATACGACCGAATTTCCTACAGACTCGAACCGACCACTCGAAAAACAATCACCACTAAATTAACCGGACCGAGTACAGAGTTCAACCAACGATCCTGACCCGGAGAGGGGACCTTCCTCGAAGGTCGAGATCCTCGACGTGGGCGCACCTCCACTAAAAGAAAGCACCACAACGGCAAAAAGAGAGAAAAACGCCGAAGAAAGCACGGCTTGCGAATTCCGGGATCCCGTTCGCGACTTTTTTTTCACCATTGCAATTCTTTCGGCCGAGTGGGCGAACACGTAAAATATATCAGCTCGTAATAATTTCAACACCTCCGTAATCGGATTGAAGTCCCCACCCGTGAAAGTTGATTGCGATCCGGACGAGCTTCCCACTCGGTGCAACAAAGATTGAAAAGCTCCGAGTGAGCTTTCCTCTCGAAAGCGTATGAAAATTCTGAAAGAATCGGATTACATTGTATTCGAGTTTTTTTCATTCGATATGGGTATCTCTGATAATTTTTTGCAGTGAAATATGTATGGAAAAAGTTGTAAGTTCCATACATGTACATAGTAAATAGTCTAACCTTGTTGAATGTACTGGTTCTCATCGATTGCTGAAGTTAAGAAATAATTGTGTGGTATATTCAAGGATTAACATAGTGATATTTATATCGTTAACAAGATGTAAAAAATTCTGAATTTCAATAAGGTTATATCATCTTTCGATAATAATGATGATACTTAAGACGAGTTTTTGTTGATTTCAGTATCTTTTCACAATTCTATTCATTCAATAGTGAAATTTAAGCATCAAACGAGTCAGGTGAATCATAAAATCGTGTGGATCCATTACGCAAATGCCCTTTACATCCTAAAAATTACGACCGATAATGGATAAAGTATGTAAGAGCGACATCGGTCACGACCGACTCACCCAACGAAGCACTTTCATCAGATTCAGAAGCACACACAACCTTCAAGATGGGCGCATCCTCATAACCTTGTCTCGGTTTCACAAATAACACATTTTTTCCACCATACACAAGCTCTCCTAACGGCGCAATATGATCGTTCGCTCGGTGGTTTTATTGCACTCACTTTCTCCCCTTCACTATCGTCCACATTCTGGCTCTTATCTCGCAATGATTTTCCGAAAATAAAAAACGACCGGAAAAAGTTACATAAAATTTTATTTTGTGTGTATATTTGTGGCGCGAATGATGGACGACCAATAAAAGAGACGCATCCGCGTCCGTACCGACTCCCATGCAACAGTTTAAGAACGAGAGCGTTTTCGAAATGTGTTTTATTGCGGGGAGAGAGGTCATCAGGTTCAAATAGAAACGTTTTTTAAAAAAAAAGGCGCCGGGAAGAAAGTCGATTACAAAACTGTGGCACTCAAAAGTTGCGCAACTCGGTTTCGTCCGAGAACAAAAGACCCTTAGCCGAAATTCGTTAAAAAAAAAGAAGTCGTGAAGTGCATTTAAGGATCCTTTTAACGAGCTGAAGGACCGAGCTCGAATAAATTTATCTTCACGAATTTGATCCGGTGTCGGAACGATAACTAATAAAAAGGGCCCATAAAACATCCCGTGTTAATATATCATGAGTTCGGGCTTATTGCCGTTCACTGTTTTATTGTTGTTATAATTATTTACGAGCCATCTCCGATTTCTGGTGCGGTTGTGTCGCGCTCGATTATAATGCAAATGAAAGGTCGAGTCTGCGAAGAGAAGCTTTTCTGGTTGAAAAAATGTACGTTTGTGAGAAACGAGATTCTCGTTGAAGATTTGCAATAAATCCGACGTGGGGAGCTTTTTGATTTATCGGAACTTTCACGCAATTGACTTGTATTGCCGTATCAATATTTTTATGAGTTGCAATAAAATCGTCTTGCAGAATTATTTGAATCATATTGTAATTAAGGACTTGTGAGAGTTATGATCGAATCAATAAAAGCAGATGAACGAGTGATCGTTTTCTTTATAATAAAACCACATAAATTTTCAATGAATATTATCATTGAAGTAAACATTAATCATTCCAAAAAAAATCATTCACAGTTCATTCGCGATAGATAAAATTTCATAAACGAACATAGCATTTAAACAATTAAAGTGAAAGATATAACATTTCAATTACAACGTAGTGAAAAAACAATTACGTTACATCTACAACCTATAATAAAATTATTAAAAAAAAAACAATAGACAATTGTTTCGAATGAAAGCTTTCACAAAAGAGCAACACCAATATCGTTTCAGGAAACGAAGGCGAACGGGAACGGTAGTGTACCTTGAACAAACATAAACCGAAGAGATCGTTTGATATCACTAATAATTCATAATCATTATCATCATCACGCTCTTGCGACGAGAAAGTCTCTTTTGTTAAAACCACACGAATGCTTTCGTCGAATAATATTGCGGACGAAGAGACAAAACGAACAAAACCGATAAACAACGGATATAAGGCACTGTATACATTACATTAAACTTGACGATCTTTCGCAACGGAAAATTTTCATATACCAAAACATGATTACACCACATTTTCTAAGACATGCGATTTTCTTACCGATTAAAATTTAAACACACACAACGGCCGCCCATCACCGGCCAATAAATAATCGCCGGTCGTGCTCTCGCCGAACAACGAAAGCCTTATTATTTGATTGGTTTTTATATCATTATCTCGTCGATTCGCCATTCCTCATGATACACATGACCATGGGGAGGAGACATGACGTGATCGGGGACTTTCCCCTGTCGTGCGTGCGAAATGGCTCTTGCCTTTATATAACCGCGAAAAACTAATCCGTTGCGAAATTTTCTACATAAGAGAAAATAAATAATCGTCTACGAACTTTGCGATTGTTTAAATAGATCCTCGGCAACGGCTGCGATCACAAAGTAGCGGCAATAAATCATTTAATAAACGCGGCCGTTATTTAATCGACACTGCCACGTTTACGCCTCGGTCATTGTGTCTCTCATAATGATTCGATCGAACTCGAAAATGCAATATTACCAACGATCACAGTCGCGATTATTGTAAGGGACAAAAACGAACCGGCTCCACTAAGGAAACGATTCGATCCGATCGAATTAGCGATACAATTATCGATCACCGGAGGAATTCTATTTCGTTCGCATTGTGGCTCGACTGATATTATTGTATGGTGTGAAATCGACCATTATATTAATGGAATGATATTTAAAAAAAAAATAATTATATCATATATTGAAAATATTAGAATTATTCGATGGTTTTTCGAATGATTCTTTTTGTATATTTTTCTTAGACATGATATTGATTCAGATTTTTTTTTTAAATAAAACCATAACATCAAATTTATATGAAAAAATAAAAATTTCCAGAGTGATCGATCTTCCAATTTTGAAATCATAATAAAAGATATATAAGTAAATCCAATCCTCTTTTTACACGGAGGATCAGATAGAGACAGAATCTAGAGACTACTGTGTAAAAAAATGTATGGTGACGATATAAAAATTGGAGATAAGTTCCATCAGTATATTTGGATTGAACTTCCATCCAAATGTACTTTTACAAAATATGTAATCTGAAAAAATTAGACTTTGTAAAATTCGTCAAAAAACATCGAAATTTTTTACTTAATAGCATAATTACATTTAACGGTATACTGATTTATACCGAATCTTATCACTATAGCATAATAATAAACATATTTTTTAATTTTTATACCCCGCTAAGCCGAAAAAACCGTATGAAAAAATCTGTTCTTCTTTTTTGAACCTTGTTATTTCGGAACTGTATAAAAAAAAGGATTGGATCTACATACAAAAATGACCAGAACATCTTTTAGATATAATTATTACTATTAATCAATGATTTTATGTTTTATTCAATTTATTGGAGTTTTTTTATCTAAAAAAAATTAAATAAAATCATTTCTAAATCAATATTTGATTTATTATTTGGACGAAAGAACTATCTCAAATTTAAAAAAAAGATTTTGATTAGAAGACCTTCTGAATTACATTAACATCATTATAATAATCATAATCATCTCAAATTACCACCAATCGAAAGATTCCGTTTTTCGATTCCATTAAAAAAAACCATCATATGAACTTACAACACAACAAAATAAAACCATCTCTCAAATAACAGCACATTGAAATTATATTGCCTCAAATCACACATCTACACACCGATCAAACCCAACACATCACCGAAATCCTCCAACCGATAAGAACCAACACCGACAAAAATACGCAAACACAAAAACAAAACGAGAAACCGCGACATAATAGCAACGCTTAGCAATGTCGGCCGCGGTTGTCGCAATTAGCGAATTGTGTGTCACATTAGCCGGTGGCGGTGCGTGATCCGAGTTTTGAATTTGCCGCCATGAATTATTCATGAAACGGTAATAGTGCTAGGGCAAACGTGACATGTCGGCCGCGGGCAGTCGCCCTTATATGAGACGCCGTGCCGTTAATTTCATTGTTGTGCTTTTCATTGACGTCGGTGGAAATTCGCATTGTCGGCAGTCAATGGGGGTCTTGTGTTGTGCGGTGGGTTTTGTAAGGTAGTGTTTTTTTATGAATGGAATGTCGATGGGAGAGCGTTCCGATGGAAAAGTTTGGTGTATGATGGTGGAAATTGTTTATGGCAGATCGTTGATGGTGTTTTTGTATGAAGAAGTGCGGTGTGTTTGTCGGAGATGTGAAGAATTGTTGTCGAGTGATAAAAAATTGGGGAAATATGTACTTTGGTCATTTTTTTTTCTTTTGAACACTTTTATAATATGAATATACAAAATGAAATTGATAACGTGAAAATTTAATAGTGAACAAGAAAATTATCGTTATTACGCATGAATATTTTATATTTTATTTCATTCAAATTATTTAATTGATGAGTACAGTAAACTCTAATATACCGTAGTTTTTTTCAAATAAATTTAAATTATTATTATTTTTAATTTGTTTCAAATGCATTTGAAACAAACATTTAACACGTAAAAAATGTTCAGAAAAAAAAATGAAAATGTTTCATTTAATGATTATTACGTATCCCATATAACGTGGAACCTATCTTGACATCATAGGGGGATTTACTGTATTTGTTTAAATTTAAAATTTAGAAAATCATTAAAAATTCAAAAACATACCATATATCCAGCACGGCGATCACAATACTCGTTAAACACTGATACGATAAGTCGATCTCACAATTTTATCACACGTCAATCGAATGCATCAACGCGCAAAATTTTCACCGCCTTTTTACTGTTTATACATATGGAAGACAGTCTAATTTATCGCAAATATTTATTTACGCGGAATACTTGCAAAATGCTCAAACACTACGAAAGCAAAACTAGCACGAAAAGAGCGAATTTTCCAACGATTTCCCCATACGAGAATTTTCCGGAAACGCTCGATACATCCACAACTGGATTATAACGCGTGTTTGTTGTGTTGAACGCGATCGCTGTCAATGGTCGTGAAACGAGTCGGTTGGACCGCGGAGCGCGAAACGAACAACCTTCCCGCGCGACGACCAAAGCCAGACTGAATGCAATTGGCCGCAACGCTTCGGTTTTAGCGGAAATGGCGCGAAGCTATTATCTGTCAAAATACGCGTTGATAACGGACGCGCCGCAATCGGACTTAACAGATTCTAATACGGCCATGCAATGTTATAATTGTAACAAGAAAATTTGTATTTTAATAAATTTTATTATTGGATAATTTTCTTTTTATTCTGATTATATTATATCATACAGAACATGCTTATCCGAAGGGCCATCTCGGGGAAAAAGTGACCCGCTAGTGCTCGCGAGAGTGGTCCCAACATTTCACATAATAATTAGCTGTCCCTTTACGAATTTTGCTGTAGTTCGAGGAAAATTAGTATTCTTTTTTCGAATTATTGAAGAATCAATTTTTTCAAATACATTTTAATCAAAATATATGTATTTTATCATTATTTTAAGAAAAATGGAAATCGACAATGCTCATGAATGACCGTGTTATGCTCTTTGTGAGTATTGGTTCATAGGAATTTTAATATGAATAAATTTAATACAATTTTTATGAATATAACAATAGAAATATGCTAATAATATTTGTGTTTTAATTTAAATGATATCGAAAAGATATAAATTTAAGAAAATTGTGTTCTCAATTTAAATTTATCGTCGTAGTGTTGCATTTTAACAAGATTTTTTTAAAACGTTTTCATTTTCATTATATGTATATATAAATATAGAAAAATTATGTATAAAAATTAATAACTTTCATATATTAACGATATAATTTACACAAAAAATGTATTAATCAAATAAATTTTCAATTTTTCAATAAGCCTATCAAAAAATCCACCATGCCCCATTAAATCATACGATAAAAGAAAAAATAACCGATTATATTCAATTATTATCCCACAACCTTATTTTTTTATAATCAGAGGGCACTTCCACAACCTCCGAAAAACCGCCATGGACCAAGGCTGCCAACCTCGCGCCGCCGCCAACATACGAAAACGACATTAATCCAACGCCCGCCATTATCCACGCGAGATATCGAGCGCGAATCGTGAAATATTATATGGAAACCGCACCTTGGCGCCAGACGTCGCTTCTCTTTTAAATCTTCCTGTTTTACACGTCTCGGCGGTGCAATGGCGGTGCACTTCTAGTGCACATTGGCAACACCCACTCCCCGGACAGACACAATAAGAGCAAGTCGGCGTTTAGCCACGCTTCGCTAATGCTGAACGGAAAAATGAATGATAAAAAATGTGTGTGTGTGTAACAGTCCGCATTGAGGTACTGTAAGATGGCTATCTTCGACGCTAAACGTCGGCTGTAATTATTGAACGCATTAATAAATTGTGACTGACTGCGACTAATCATGGCGGTGTTGGTTTTATAGCCGTGGCTTCGTTTGTCGAATTAAGTCTCAATCTAGTGCTTTGGAAAGGTATGGGTCGGTTTAATTATATTGTTGATTCGTAATTAGTTAATTTTGTGGTTTTTGTAAGAATTTTGTTTAAAAAAAAATTGAAAGATTTTTCTTTGGAATTTTGACTCAACTTTTGTTGAGTGCATCAAATCCTCTTTTTACACGTTTCAAGGAAGAACTGATTGTTTTTTATAAAAATGTATTATTATGCCTCGATGGTAAGATTCAATGCATGCCAGTTTTGTTATAATTATTTGTATGTTATTATAATTATTAAATAAAAATTTTCGATGTTTTTTTATGATTTTACATGGCGAAATTTTTTCATATTACGCATTTTTTATAAAGTACATTTGGATAGAAGTTCTATCCAAATATTTATACTGATGAAACCTATTTCCAATTTTTTTGTGGTCACCATACATTTTTTTACACAATAGTCTCTGGAACAAATCCTCCATGTGAAAAGAGAATTGGTTGTACTTTTTTTATATCTACTACTTTTTTCATTTGATAGAATTATTAATTCCCGAAATTTAAGTAAGTACACCTCGTTTACTCATCGCACACGATGCCCAATAAAAACGTCCATCATGATCTACAAGACGAGCAGAGGTAATTAAAATGACCAATTGCCTTTGACACAGTTTATTCCGATGAACTTTTCATTGACTGCCATTTACCGAAATGCAACTTTTTTCAATGTCAATATTCATCGAAATTCAAATTTTCGACATTACCTTGCACTTAATACATACAACGAGCATTATGCGTGACTCGAAATCGGACACATCTAAAAAAAATCATCTCAAACAATGAACATGACCAATTTAGAAATCGTGTCCCCAATACGAACCAGACGGGAATGATTCGTAACAATCGATCGAATTTCGCATTAAAATCGACGATCGACTAGCCTTTTGTGATGCGGCATCGAGATTGGAGAAAGAGCAAAAAAATAACTCTTAATGAGTTCATGATGATTATTGTCATGATGACCCGATGATGTTTCGAGAATTGCCTACTCACAATACGATAATTTTTTGAAGCTGCGAGACTATTTCGCACGGTATGGTCTTTATAGGGTGACCTTAATATTTTCAAATTAATCGAAATCAATAGTAAGATAAATAATCGATGTGTTAATGAATATATTTTTAATTTGATGTTGAGAAAATGTGTAGTTTTATCTAATCGAATGTCTTATTGAAGTTAAGTGATATTTTATACGATCAATAAATGAATATAATGAGAAGGAATGCTTTAAGTAATTGTTCATTTGACAGTTTTCCTGTCTTCATCAAAGTGTTCAAATGTCCATGTATCTAATGGTAATGCAAGAACCTCGTTTTGCAATAGATATTATCAACATCATTATCATCTAATGCAGCTTATACAATATATAGTATATGTTTATCATATACTACCAGACAAAATCTTTCTGATATCATTAAAAGTTCAGATTATATAAAGACTAAAAACTATTCTTTTCAAAATCTGAAAACAACAATACACAATTTTGATCACCGCACCGTTAGTAACTTAACTTTAATGATAATCAAAAACCGATACATTCAATAAGTATAAATCATGAATACCAATATATTTATTTGATGATAATTTGCATCATTACAAAAATCTATTTCCAACAACTCACCGATCACCGATTCAATTTCAATTTTCGCCAAAATCACAGTCATCCTAAGCAACTGGGACGATGTCCCATTTCGACATTTCACCGACGCGACTCCAAAACGATGACAGTCCGAAATTTTGGAATCAAAGTCCGCATTCAGGCCGGTTAAATATTCGTGTCGAATATTGGGAAGTTTTCGGCGAACTTTCACTGGCTATATTAAAAGCGTTCAGATCGCGTCGATATAATTGCAGATTGAACAAATCAATTACGCTTTTGGCTCACGTTTCGGCTGCTGTGTGTGTGTGTGTGTGTTTAATATTTTCATTTTCTCTTCATGTTTTATGTATATTTTCTTGACTTGTATTAATGACGTTTATGAGACGGCGATTAAAAGAAAAAAAGAGTTGATTGCTCATGAGCACCCACCGGGTGTTAAGTGGACGCGTAAAAGTTAATTAACCTCTTATCGCTTGAATATCTCAATTATATTGAGACACTATGGATATTGCATTTTTTATTGTTTTAAATCAGCGATGAATAAAGTCATTTGCATATTTTGGAATTGAAGAGTATTGCTACTTAAATTTGAGTAGTTTTTTCATGTTTCTCCATTCGTTCATAATAAATGTTGCTTATTAAAACCAATTTTATGTAGAATCCGCCCCTTGTGGATATTTTTTTAATTTTACATACTGGCTTGTTATTTTTTCGAATTGATCATTATCTACAAAAATAATTATTAACATCGAAATTTCTTCATTTGTTATTCTACGTCGGAATACTTAACGTTTTCCAATATGAAAAATCAAGATAACCAATTAATTCCTCGAATTAATCATACGCATGTTCTCATTATAAGTTACACCTTGTTATGAATTCAATTACAGTTTAATGATTCAAATATCATTTCGTATTTATAAACTAGCATGTAACTATATTTTCATATATAAAAATAGAACCAAGACATTAATTTCCTTGGGTTGAACGATTACGTCTAGTTTACAATATCTGAGTATAAAACGAATTAAAACTTAAACGGAGCATTATTTCCATATAGGGGATCACTCGAAATAGGCAATATTTATTTCTTGGAGATAATTTTTTCTCAGTTCCATGCCCGCATCGTCCAAAGGAAGTACACCATCCTTAAGACGATTTCTCGTCAGTCTGATGATGGAAAGATAGACACCGGCGCCAACACTAGACACTTTATCAGTTATTAATTAACACCCCCTCACTTATATGGAACTCCAATGGTTCTCCAGATCATCCAGAATTCCAAAAATTTAAAAAAAATTAAAACAATACATGGAATCAATCAAAATATTACTATAATAAATCAATCTGTTGATTAACTATTATTATTATTTATTTTTTTTTAGAGAAAAATCTAATCGTGTTTTTGGATTGCTCGAAGGTCTTATCTGATCGAAAGAATCTTGTTTTTATAATTTGCTGATGCTAAAAAGTGAAGAAAATAAAATTTGTAAGCGCCAGGGTTTTAATTATAAATTTATGAATTTTTATTCATAACATCAGATGGATAGATGACGAAAGATGTCTTAATGGTAATCGCGTTCAAAACTCGTTGAAGAAGATTAATATAATATTTGATCAATTTTTGTACAAAGGTTAGTAAAATTTTCTTCTATTTACATAAAACATCATTATACTTCAGTATCTTTAAAAAATATATATTAAATTATTTTGAAAAATACACAAACAATTTTGTTCGAAACCAATCACTCGATAAACCCAAACTATATCGTTTTACCACCAATCTTTTCAGCGACTCGCATCCCAAAAACAATTTTCAATTATTTTTTCCAGCACCCAACCAAAACGTAAATCTTTGAACAGATTATATCATACTTACAAGTTCGCATACGAGATTTACGTTTGCCGATACGCGCTTTTATATACGGCACACGTGTCCCCGGGTCGTAAACAACGCGGGTCCGCTTAAGAAGAGTTTAAAGTGAGTTTCTTGTTTGTTAATTACAGTACAAGAAAATTTTAGGTTCATCTCTGTGAGACGGCCAGGTCATCTTTCCCGGTTTTCAATCAACTTTCACGCGTGCGAACGCGATTTTCCAAACGTACTGCTCTTTGGTGCGAATTAACTTTCGGCTCGAAGATCGGAATATTTGATGGTTTGTAATTGTCGTGTTCATGAAAATTGAATTTGTAAATAGAAGAAGGATTGATTGAGTGTTTTTGTATGAATAAATGTGTTTCGCAAGGTTGAAGCTCTTCTGTGTTCGATGGAGAAAGATTTTGATCGGTGTTTCGTTAATATTGACTTGTGAAACGTTGACATTGAATGTGAAAATTTAAGGAAAATTCCTTGAATTTATTGAATAATGAAAGTATTTATTTAAGGAATGATCAAGAGAGGTTTAAAAAGAAAGAAGTAGGTGTGAAACATGAGTTTATTGATATAAATTGAAGGTTAAGTGAAGAAATTGAATTAGTAATTTACTGGTCATAGAGATAGAAGGTGAAATATAATGAAAAAAATAATACTAAAGATCAAAAAATGATATGTGAATTAGATTGAAAAAATGCCTGAAATCAATAAAAATACATGACGATTTAAAAGATCTTCATCCAGCACTAAACACTGAATAATTTTGATGATGGGATATCCTAAAATTATTATTTACACTCGACTAGGTATTTTAACTAGATTGCAACTATAATAAACACGCAAGCTATGTGCGAAATATAATAGCATCAGAAGAAAAACCAGTCTCCGAATTTGATCGAGATCAGGCAAGAGAGGTGTTTGTTGATTAAAACAAAAAATAAATATAAATTACGAGGCCGAAGCGGCGCCACTGCAATCCGACGTCAAATATGAATTAAAATGATACCTCGTTGAATAAGCGCCCTGTGATGCTTTTATGAATTTTCGGTCAGTGCTCATTGGAAAAGGTCAATGAGGACTTATGATTTTTATTGTCTTGTTTCATAAATATAACATTTTTATAAACTGAAAAAATACGATCTGAAAAAAATAATAAGAATGTATTATGTTATGTTATATGTGTTAACTTTTAACACTGTTAGTATTTTCACCTGTCATATCGAAACACGCATATGAATATTGATGAGAGGGATTTCCTCGCGTGGGATGTACATATAATATTTTCAGGAGGTGCATGGCAACCAAATGAAATATATTATTTTAAATTAGAGACATCCTGCTGTTTACGTGCAAGGTGTGTGTTTTGTAGCTTTTCAATTTGTAGTTACGCATTTTTTCGATCATTGGAAAATAGCAATTTAGATAATAATATCTTATTTACGTTTGAAAGGTTAATCTTTCATGCAGATCTATTTGTGCCATTTGTTGTTATTTGAACAGTAGTCTAAATTAAAATTTAGTACATAGAAAAACATTAGATATTCTTAATAAAAATTTTAAAGACGAAAAATATTTCGAATATCTTTTTTTGACATTCATTGTTAGTTTGAAACATTTTTCTGGTAATTTTTTAAAATATATTAAAAAACAACTTATTTTCATTCGAAAACATAAATAAAAATTTAAAAACTATTAATTGTTGTCGAAAATTTATTAAAAACATTCAATAACGGAGAATATTGTATAAGTTAAATTTATTATTTGTTAATTTTTCATTATTTGAATTGTTACATAGCGCCATCTTTTCTAATATAATAATATTACTATCATAATTTCAACCAAATATTGTAAAATGCGTAAGTATAAAGAATAACTTTAAATATAATATATAACTTAACAAGGAATGCTATTATTCAAATTTTATAAACACAAAAAAAAAAAAAAACATATGAAACAATGTAATTCGAACACATTGTTGTGGTTTTTATCGTTACAGTTGTTGAAAAAAACAGATTTATTTGTGTATTGCAGTGAAATCATTTTTCCTTCAAAATTAATATTAATTTTTACCCATCAAGATAATGGAGTTATTTTAATTTTTCTCGATATTTGTATGACGTATGCTGAAAATATAATAACCATATAATCAAATCCAATTAATATCGATATATTGATTAGATTAGAATACTCAGGTACTCATTACTGAAAATTTTGAAGAATGAATAATTTACACTCGAACACAAATATAATATCATTTTATAAGCGACGAATATCATTATTTAATAATATCGACATCGAAAAATATTTATCTCGAATATTATTATCACGCATTAAATTAACAAACATGGAATTTTCTAAGTAGCAAAGATCTTAAAGATTTTAAAAACGTTCATAAGAATTTTTTTATCTTTTAACATCGATAAAATAAAGTTTTCTATTATAATATAAATCTTTAATCAAGATAGAAAAAATATTTTGAATCAATTTAATCACAGAAGCATCATCACTCACAAAAAAAATATTAACACAGTTTAGTAAATGCACACAATTTTTTAAAAACTTTTTTCAATACATTAAAATTTCGGTATCGCACATGATATGATCCATCAGATCAGCCGAAACATTGAAATACGAAGAAATCACCGACAACGGAACTGCCACACATCTACGGCATTTGAAAACGTTTTCCACGTCTTCGTTGATGTTTAAGCAGCACTCTTCGAAGATTATCTTCTTGAACGTGTTGCCCTTTAAATAAAATGTGACCTGATAATAAAATAGGTTCCTTTCACCTTCGGTGGTCACGGCATAGTAGAGCATTCCTTGTTTGTGGTCTTTGTATGTAATCCGATGGTGAGTCCAGAAAATTTCGTCGAAAACCATCCTAGCCGATATTGTATCTTGAAAGATTTTGATGTTCACCCCCGCAATGATGTTCGCTTTCATACACGAATAGTCATTAGCATGTGAGGTCTTGCAGTGATTATCAAATTTGGATTTGTTGTCAGTCCAAGTGCAAATGGAGTCGTTTTTGAGGCGTAGTATGCATTTCAATATTGGATCCTCTTTAAATTTTACTTCGGTCTTGGTTGGATTATCAATGGTTGAAGCATACTCGACATTGTTATCGGCTATTTTTTCTGTCGTGATTGTTGTGTTTTCCTCGTTTTTCTTAGAAATTGAGTCGACTGATAATGCGTCTTGAGCTATTTCAATTTCTTCTTCGTTTGTGCTTTTGGCGTCTTCGGCTGTATTGATTTTTTTAATCAATTCTTGTAAAATTGTTACTTGTATTTGATTTGCTTCCACAGCATCTTCATTTGATTTTTTTTCGACTTTTTGTTCTTCAGCAACTTTTTGTTCTTCGGCAGCTTTTTGTTCTTCTATAGCCTTTAATTCTTCTGCACTCTGTTCTTCTAAAGGTTTTTGTTCAGACCTCCGTTTAATTTCTTTCACTGTAATTCTATTACGCATAACGATCGGCAATGATTTTCGGTTGTTTAAATCATTGGTGATATCTTTAACACTTCGTCGAAAGACAATATTTGATTCATCCTCGGACATCTTTGATGAATCAAGATACAACTTGAACTGAACAAACACAAACGGCAACTAATTGCATACAATTGATTGCGCGAGTTTTATTTCCTCATAAATAATGATAAGAAACGATGATTCCATAGAACCATAGATGAGAACCATAATTGTGTTTTTGTAGTCAAAATTTACTCGTTTGGGATATAAATCAAAAATATTTTTATTACTTCGTATATAACCAAATAATATTGACTCATGACCGATTCAACTATGAGGAGCTTTATTTCTAAAATAGTAGATTTTATAAATTACTTTATTCAGTTTTTCAGTAAATTCATTTCAAACATATTTGGTGTTCGCGCATCGTTCATCATCACAATCTTAGAAATTTAGAATGTGTATCTACAAAATTGGGTATAAAAAATAAAAAAATGCACCAAAAAATATTTAGAATATCTTTTTTTTTGATTTTCAATTTTAACCTTTTTTTGCAAAAGATTTTTACTAGAAAATCATTGCAAAAATATAATGTATTTTCATTCTAATTGTAAAATATCAATGAAAATAAAAAAAAAAACCATTAATTTTCGTCAAAAATTTATTTAAATCAATCATTAATAGAAAATATTTTATAAATTAAATTTAATATTTGTTAACTTTTCATTTTTTGAATTGTAACATTGCGTCATCTTTTCTAACATAGTAATATTATTATCATAATAATTTCAACCAAACATTGTAAAATACCTAAGTATAATGAGTAATTTTAAATATATAAATAACAATGAAAGCAATTATTCAAATTTTATAAACACCAGAAAATTTTAAAAATATACGAAACAATGTCATTCGAATACATAAACACGTTGTGGTTTTTGCCATTACACTTGTTGATGAAACTGATTCTTGTGCGTATTGCATGGATTTTTTTTTTTTGATTCGTTATTGATTTTTATGAGGATATACATTAGATAATGGATTATTTTCATTTTTCCTGGTATTTGTATATCGTAAGCTTAAAATATCATATATGTATATATAAAAATGTAAAAAGATAAGGAAAACCATATGATATGATTTTACTCATTGAAAAAAATTCTAAAACCATAAGCGAGAACTTTTATCACAAATAAACATTTTTAAAAACAACTTTCGTTAAAAATCATTTAACACATCAAAGTCTATTAATATCGATATATTGATTAGATTAAAAGACATAGAACACTTAGGTGTTTCATTATTGAACACTGAAGAGTACATGATTTACACTCGATTATAAATATCTTACTATATAATATAAGCGACTAATATTATGATTAAATATAATAATATAAATATCAAAGAATATTAATCTCAAATATTTTTAACACTCATTAAATTACAAACATTAAATCTTTTAAGTCCAATGACGTCATGAATTTTCATGAGAAATTCTTTATCATTCCACATCGATAACATTAAACAATAATCAAGATAGAAAAAAAAACAATTTAGTCACAGAAGCAACATCATTCAAAAAAAAATATTAACACAATTCAGTAAATGCACATAACTTTTTAAATACTTTTTTTCAATACTTAAAAATTTCAGTTTGGCACCTGATATGATCCAACAGGTCATCCTGAATACTGAAATACGAAGAAATCACCGACAACGGAACGGCCACGCATCTGCGGCATCTGAAAACGTTTTCCACGTCTTCGTTGGTGTTCAAGCAACACTCTTCAAGGATCATCTTCTTGAACGTGTTACCCTTCAAATAAAATGTGACTTGGTAATAAAATAAGTTCCTGTCACCTTCGGTAGTCACGGCATAGTAGAGCATTCCTTCTTTATGGTCTTTGTATGAAACCCGATGGTGAGTCCAGAAAATTTCGTCGAAAACCATCCTGGCAGATATTGTGTCTTGAAAGACTTTAATGTGCGCCCACGCAATGATGTTCGATTTCATAAACGAATAGTCATAAGCATGTGAGGTCTTGCAGTGATTATCAAATTTGGATTTGTTGTCAGTCCATGTGCAAATGGAGTCATTTTTGAGACGTAGTCTGCATTTCATTTTTGGATCCTCTTTAAATTTTTCTTCGGTCTTGGTTGAATTATCGACGGTTGAAGCAGACTCGACATTGTTATCGGCTATTTTTTCTGTCGTGATTGTTGTATTTTCTTCGTTTATCTTAGAAATTGAATCGACTGATAATGCGTCTTGAGCTATTTCAATTTCTTCTTCGTTTGTGTTTTTGGCGTCTTCGGCTGTATTAATGTTTTCAATCGATTCTTGTAAAATTGTTACTTGTACTTCATTTGCTTCCACAACATCTTCATTTGATTTTTTTTCGATTTTTTTTTCATCGGCAACTTTTAGTTCTTCTGTAGCCTTTTGTTCCTCTGCAGCCTTTCGTTCTCTTGCAGCTTTTTGTTCCTCTGCAGCTCTTTTTTCTTCTGCAACCTTTCGTTCTTCGGCAGCCTTTCGTTCTTCTGCAGCCTTACGTTCTCCTGCAACCTTTTGTTCTTCGGCAGCTTTTTGTTCTTCTATAGCCATTAATTCTTCTGCACTCTGTTCTTCTAAAGGTTTTTGTTCAGACCTCCGTTTAATTTCTTTCACTGTAATTCTATTACGCATAACGATCGGCAATGATTTTCGGTTGTTTAAATCATTGGTGATATCTTTAACACTTCGTCGAAAGACAATATTTGATTCATCCTCGGACATCTTTGATGAATCAAGATACAACTTGAACTGAACAAACACAAACGGCAACTAATTGCATACAATTGATTGCGCGAGTTTTATTTCCTCATAAATGCTGATAAGAAACGATGATTAATTGTACAGGATCACACTTGTGTTTTTGTAGTCAAAATTTACTCGTTTCGGATATAAATTAACAATAGACGATAATTTAAATATTTTATAATGAATTTATAAGATCGTACATTTGTATGTTTGAATAAGTTTTATAAAGTAATAATTATTTAGATAATAACTTTAAATGGGGTTCAAATGTCGAAAACATTTTGGGTTTTTAATTTACATAAAATTTTAGATTTTACAAAAACGAACGAGTAAAGTATTCACAATTATCTCAAATGTATTGTATAAGAATTCCAATTATTATTATTTTATTTTTTTGAAAACAAAAAATATATAATCTATAATACCCACATACTTACTAGATTCTATATACTAAATACATGATCATAATGTTCTGAAAATATTCGATCAGTTCCGATTCGAAGCTCTAGTTCTACGCTCGGCATGTAGTGTTGTGTGTTCTAATGTCGTTTGGGCAAACATCCAAATCTCCAAAACGTCAATAGGCAAACGATCGCATATCAAGCCCAAAAAAGAGTGACCAGATATTTACCCAAATGACGCAAGCGCACGTGATGCAAGAACACACGATGCAAGCGCACGCGACGCAAGCACATGCGACTCAAGCGCACACGATACAAGCGCAAATTTTTCGAAATTTTCAAATTAAAGTGAAAAACGTTTAATACGTAACTGAAGACACCGAAATGTGTTTTTGCTCTAAAATCACTGGTAAATGTCATCAGTACAATGAACGATATCTAGCAAGGATATTCGAAACAAACATTATTCGGAGAATATTGTCGTAAATGGACCGGTGATTTTCGAGCACTTTTTTCACGGGTGACATTATGTATATTATTTGAGGTTTAAATCGAATGTATCATTTAATCGATCAAGTTTTTGAGAGCTTTTTTGGCTTTTTGGTATACAAAGTGTACCACTTTGTATACCAAAATCTTGCGTTAATTTTGGGACACTTTGTGTCATCGGCTATCTACACAAAAAAATTTCATGACACATATTTCCGTCATCGGCCACGAGAATGAAACCTTCTTGGCACGCCCAACACTCATCGTTAGATCAGGTGCACACTTGCGATTTAGTCGCGCGTGATCGAAAATGGAACACATTGTTTTGGGTTGAAACGCACTGACTGATTCGTACTGATTTTATCAGTACGGTATTGGGCCTTTTTGGGCCTTGTCCTGATTTGTTGTAAAATAAAATCAGTACAGATTTACTCATATATTCTCGTATTTGGAAATTTTGGCACGTAAACGAAAGAAGGTTCAATACCGTTGATCAAAGCTATGAAACGGAAAATCGGTTTACGAGAAATATTACGTAACGTCCAGTGATGTAGTGCTGAAAAAAGTAGTGTCCGACGCTCAATTTTTCCACCCCCTCCCCCCAAATTTTTTTCAAGTATTTTTAAACATCAAATTAAATGAGAGTAATTTTTATAATATTCTTATATATTTGTGCACGTTGACAAAATATAAATAATCATCTTCCTGTGTTAAAAAAAATCTCATATTTTAAAAAAAGTGCCAGTTCATTGTTCCAGTTCAGAAAAAGTGCCGGAATATAGTTCCGGCTCCGCACCACTGATTACGTCTAACGTCTATAACGTCCAACATGAATTTTTTTATCACAAAAACACATTTTAATACTTTCAATTTCGTGTCAAACGTTTTTCACATAAATTTCGAAAAATTTGCGCTCGCCTCGCGTACGCTAGCCTCATTTGAGCAAACGTCCGAAAACCCAAAAAAGCCTCCGCGAACGTCGCCGCGTTCGCGACCCCCCCGAAGCGGGGGCGTCCCGCGCGTTCGCGAGCGCGTGACGTCTGCGCGAGGACGCGAACGCGTGCGTGTTGCGCTAGCCCGTCCCGCTCCCCGGATACGTATCGCGGCCACTGCGGGGGCGAAGGCGCACGGCCACCGCCGCCGCGGCTGCTCTATGTTGGGGTGACGCACCAACTTTAAAATATGAATTTAGCGAGCTACTCGCTCTACATCGGAGACATCAGTTATCTT
>JAOXNN020000042.1:2848239-2891622 GCA_028571205.2 Hydropsyche betteni | reverse complement strand
GAAAAAATGATGAATTGTCAGAATAAAATAATAAATTATCAGAATTTAATAACGAAACGGTCAGAATAGGTAAGGTTTGATTAGGGTTCTTTATATTATTCTGACCATTTAATATAAATTCTGACAAACCCAGTTTAAATTCTGAACATTCAAATATTTGTTCAGATCTTTTTGATTAAAATTCTAACCAAAATATTCTGACCATTTATTATTTTATTCTGACAATTCGTCATTTTATTCTGACCGTTTTCGATTAATATTCTGACCAAAATCGTTATTCAATTCTGACCATTTATTATTTTATTTAGACAATTCATCGTTTCATTCTGACAGTTTTTGATTAAAACTCTGACCTAAGTATCCCGACCGAAACACGATTAAAATTCTGATCAATGTCAAATAAATTCCGTTAAACGGGATAAAAATTCTGACCGTTTATTATTTTTTTCAGACAATTCATCATTTCATTCTGACCGTTTTCGATTAAAATTCTGACCAATCTCAAATAAATTCTAATAAAGGGGACAAAAGTCGTGACCAGAATTTTATTTAAATAGAGACTATTCAGACAGTGGCTTTTTTACAATAACAAAAAAGCACGAATCCACGCAGAAATCACAGGAGTAGGCCGCGTTTTAGGCGCTTACGTCCGTTGCGGCGCGCGGGGTACGGGGCGGCTGTCAGTGGGCGCAGCGCAGCCAGTCGGCGGCGCGGCTGAACCGGGTGAGTGGCCGCGCGATGCTCCCCCTTCGCGTCTGAAAAAACGCACGCACGCACCGTTCGCGATGGCGGGCGCTCACCCGCACCACCCGCACCACCACCACCACGCGCACCACCAGCCGCAGCCGCTGCAGCAGCAGCCGCAGCCGCCGCCGCAGCCCCAGCAGCCGCCGCAGCCCGCGCCGTCCGTGCAGCCCGCGCAGGCGGGGGTGTCCGCCCCCGAGGTGCGCCGCCCCGAAGACGTCGTCCGCATGCCGGCCCACGACAGCCTCAAGTTCGCGGTGCTCATCGGCCTCGTCGAGGTGGGGCAGCTGGCGAACCGCGAGGTCGTCAACACGGTGCTGCATCTGGTGAGTCTCCGCGCCCCCGCGGCGCTTCGCCCCCTTTTCGAATCGCGGACGGTGTCGATTCGGAATCGATAGGCAGCGTTCCGACTTTCGGCGCGTAAACAAAACATTGTCCGTCGGAAACTTTCTTCGCACGTATCGATTTGACGTTTGCGAAAAAATCTCGCCCGGAATCCGACACGACTTCGAAACCGAGACAGTGTTTACTTGTTCTTGTTCGTTTGCGTCGTTATTGTTTTGTCGCGTTCGCAGGTTATATAATTTCAGAACGAAACGAACCGGTCGCGCCGGTCGAGTTTTTCCATGCATATACGTGTACGCAACGTTGGCGAAATTCGTTCCTTTTACTGAAAATCGTATTTTCCGATACGAATCGTATACGAAGTTCGCGTATCACTAAAACGTCAATCGAGGACATCGTTTGCATATGTGATAATCGTAGAAATTTCGAGTTATGTATATGGGACGTTTCGCGTGCATCCCGAATCGATCGTGAAAGAAATAAACGTCGATGCGATCGATTGCACGCGATTTGCATTCGGAATCGATCCGTTTCGCGTGCGCGCCATTGTTATTATGTGGTCGACAATTGTGTTAATAGCAAACGCCTGAAATTGACCCCTCCGCGTCCTCTCCGCTGTTTTTCAATGCTGAAAATTTCACGTCGTTATCGCATCGTTTTTCATCGAAGATTCGCGGATAGATCGTCGGATCGTTGCGGGGATTTCGTAATCGGTTCGATCTGTAATTTCATCGTATGTTTTTTTGTGGGAATTATTCAGTTTCATGGTGTTTATTCGTTTTATCTCTGTTATCTGTAATGTCATTATCTATATTGATGATAGTGGTTATAATTTCAATGATGATAGAGATAATCTTATGGATTTTCGCTCGTGCAGTCGTACGTTTTTATATAAGTCGAGGTAGACGAAACGTGGAGCGAGATAATATCGCGAATAAAATAATTTTTTCGTTTTTATTGCTGTGACGACATCGGTTGAAAGATCGAAACCTGTTAAATGTATGTAATCACATAGTGAAACTGCCGACATGTAAACGAAATCGACCTTCCCGAATGCAAAATTTCAATCGATGTTATTATATGTATATTGAAAGTTTATTTTTTTACACAATTTTATTATATAGAGATATTCTTATTTATTTTGTGATTTTAGCGAAAAACTACACTAGTAAATGTTTATTGTGTCGACTTAAAACTTTTACAAAAAAAAAAAACACAAATGACGTTGACCTATGAAATGGCGAATTTCAAAAATAAACAATTTTTATGTGCGAAAATAAAATATTTATTTACCGAACGACTCGAATAGCATTCGCTGATCAAACAAGCACACGAGCACAATACTCCACGCGTTCTTTTTCGCTCCGGCATTCATAATTCGACTAAGCATAATCGAGACAATTTTTCACAGAGCACACATGGCCGAATCCGTTCCGGGCGCCGCATTTAAAAGGGATTTAAACGAAAATTTTCATAAATTAGCCGCGGGATGTGTGCGGCATTTAACGACACCTGCGACCGCCGCATCCGCGATTTATCACCTGAACATTCGTTTTATTGCGAAAAACACGGAGTTTCCAGCGTCGGAATCCGACGCGCCGACGCTCCTTTCGTTTCCTCGCAGTTCACCTCTTTTGAAGAGGGTGTTTTATTTATTTTTCGCCCGGTCCCACCCCCCAGGGCGATTTCACCTGCAAACTCTCCTCGACGGTCCCGCGGGACGGGTGGCTTTCGATTTTGTACCGAAATTGTCCCGCTGTCAGTTTGGCGCTTGAACCCGAGAGTCGGACAACGCGGAGGGTGCTTTTCAACCCTTCTCGTGAAATTAAAACGACGTCGCGAGAACTTCGTGCACTCTTTGTAATCCGATTTCGTTGTTGGGATTTTGTCGTTTTTGCTTCGTGTAAAAATATATTACGATGTGGTGTAATGTTCGCGTTGCAAAGGTCGTGGATTACTCGTTCGATTATTTTTGAATATAAAAAAAAAATTAAATTAAAAATATGAAAAGAAAATTTTGTTTGCTTTGTTGAAACGTTCATATTTCATCGATAATAATTTGAAAAATATTAAACATTTTATGTTTATTCATATTTTTCTTTGATGCTAAGAAAAAATATGGACAACAATGTCGGTAGACAATAATGCGTTTACTATGAAAGAGTCGTTTATGAAGCTAATGAAAATTTTTATTAGACCTCAAAGGTTTTGCTCATTAAATATAAATGAAAATTTGCCTCGTCGTTTGTACATAATCAATAAAGTCTTAATTTGTATTCCGTGTTCACAATATTCAGGTTGTGCTAGTTAAATTAGCTAGTCAATGTGAGGAATGTGTGAGCATGAATAAATCTCAACCTTGTTATCATATTTTGAATCTCGAGTTGCATAATTTTCGTTTTTTATTTTAGTATAAATATTAGTATTTACATGTATAATTGCATTTCCAAAATAATCCAATTTTATAATGGACCTTATAAATATTTTCACTCAATACCGCGATTGTCATTTGATTGGCGGTATTTGGACTAGTTCATTTTCCACATATGCAGGAACATGATGAGACAGCGGGTGCCATTTTACGTGACATTTTTTTACGAATAGTATAAAGGTGTGCGAGAGGAAGGAGGGCCGATTCAAACTCGCGAACCGCACGCACTAGTGTGCCAATCGCCGACGACCGCATGTAATAATTGTCACAATGATTGTGACGTTGACACATATAAACCGCACGGTGGTAGATAGAATTAGAAATCGAAACCATTTTTCGGAATCGTCTCGGCGATGAGAGATTAAATTCTGATGGTTAAATACCCAGAGACGATCGAGTAGTTGTTAAAAACGGAATCTACCCTCGCCATCCCCGCGGCTTGAACCATCATCCGCTGCATCACGGGCAATATTTTGCGATGATATTTTATTTTTAAACAAAACGATCGTTAAATTCTTATCTTGTTATTAATTACATAAATTGTTATCTGTATTTTGATACGATAAAAATTCACACAGCATTCCCCCGTACCGAAAAACAGCAGTTTTTCACACAAAAACTCACCTGAAAATCCGCGCTCGTCCCGCCCGCATAACAAACACGCCGACTTTATTTGCACCTGAAACCTCCAAAACCCCGCTGCACACAACACAACGCAACTACGGCGAACAATCGACAACCGAAATAACTATTTCCCGGAGAGGGAACGAACTCCCATTTCGGCGGAGCCTTTTCCGGCGTCGGGATCGGCGCCGGCCATTTTCGGGACTCGTCGTCCTCCTCCGGCGCACATTTTTCGGTTTAATTAACCGCCCGTCGACATTCTAAAGGCGTACACTTTCTTTGTCGACACCCTTTTGTGATCCGAATCGGGATTATGCCGGGGTGCTCGTCAGATCCGTGCGCAAACTGCGTGTGTCCTTTGGACAGGATTTTCTGTAGTACTTTGTGTATATGTCACAGTTCAAGTGTTCAGTTTTGTTTGTTTACACCCATACAATTTCGATTTTAATTTGAATGTAAACTGTCAAATTTTACCTAAATATAATTGTGTCTAAACTAAAACAGACATCATAAGTATCATGCTTGGGTTAGCGTTTTAGCTTGAGTTGTGAAAACGTGTTCAAAAGAAACTCTCGAAGTTCAAACTAACACGATGGGTGGACACTATACACATTTCTCGATCTTTAGTTTACATATTAATTTCCACCTTATTGATATTTAGCATAAGAACGTTATCTGAATGCAAGCAACTTAAATTATCGTACCAAATTAACAATTGGACTAGAAATGCTACAAAGTGTATAAACAGACTAGTTTATTCGTACATAAACGAAGTAGAAACTCAAACTGTAACATATACATTCGGTGTTTTATAGTGTAAACGTGTGTCAATATCGGATTTGTTTCAAGATTTTTTAATTGAAGTGTTTTTTTTTTTAGTTATGTTGTAGATGGTTTAGAAATCCGCGTGTATAACGCAATAAGCCTTGTAACTTTTTGTTCCTTTTGTGAAATTTTAATGATCAATTATTCTCGTATTTCAGCTGGTGTAGTCTTCTATATATTTTTATCGCGTAATATAAACGTTATAGAATAATTTCTGAGTTTTGCATTGTGTGTTGAATTTGTAACAAATGCGAGTTGTTTTATCAGTTGAATTCAAGATAAGATTAAAACAATTAGGATTCGTCACAGTTTTTATATAAAAGTACTGCCGCTATATGAACAGGTTTAGATATAAGTTTTAAGATTCCGTTTAAAAACGGAATAAATTTTTAATTTTAGCTCGAAATTGATAAAACTATCATCGAAGCTTTACGATTGCTTTATCTCGTACGTCGAACAGACTGTTTCGGATTAACAAAACATTTTTCAGGGCACGATAATGTTGTTATCGTTTCGGGCATGAATGTATCGAATGCACGCGCGCTCAACCAAAAAAAAAACCGCAATTTTCTTCCATTTCCAGCCGAGTTTTATTTTTTTCCGGCGCATTCTGCCCTCGAAGCAGATGTTCGCATTCGGACAACAACGCCGAATTTCGGAATATCGACGAATAACGCGCGGGGCTTTCGGAAAATCAATCGATACGTTCCGTAATATATAATATATATGTACTGCGGAGAGCGCTTTTTCGGCCCGGCAAAACGTAGCGGGAAAAATACGATATTTCACCGGCGAAAGTCATTTTTTTCCCGCCGCCAGTACGAACGATACGTTATTTTTATATATTGCCCGCGTATGTATGAAATATCCATCGTACGCATTCCGCGTCTATGATACGGAATAAGTGTATATTTTTCACGCGGTCTGTGTGCGTAATTGGGTTAATGTGCGAAAAATCAATATAATAGTACTTTAATGCGTTCGTAGGGCTCTCACGTACGAATCGATCACTCGGATGTGTAAATAAAAGCCCAATTATTCGATGGCCTTAAATGTTTCCAATACGTGCGGGTTCGATTGCTTTTTCACTCCGATTCGAACGTTCGCTTTTGTGGACGAGTCGCTTTCGATAATTTGTTCGAAATGAGTCGACGATTTGCACTCAGTTTATTTTGGTATTTAAATAATTTATTTGTATAATTTCGAGAGTTCGTTTGAAGCTGTGTCTCTTTTGATCAAACATGCCTTTGATGGAATATTTTTAAAATTACATTTATTGTGAAGACGGCCAGGAGTAGGTAAAGCTCAATCAGGCCTACTTTTACGTTTCGTTTCGATTCGGCCGTGCTTTTTCATACACGAGGCTCACTTAAGCAGTGATAAAATATGCTAATTCGAACCTTGAAAGACTAAATTAGACGCGCCTGGCGAAAGGTCAAAGGGAGTGTACTGTTTAACGAGATACGAACGATGCTGTTTTATTAAAAAAATACGGCCAGCTGAGCTCGAGGAGAAAGAAACAAAAAATTATGGACGGCAGAGCAAATTTCTGAGGTTGTGCAATTGTTATTCGAAAAACGATTCCGTCTTAATTGCCCGCCGTAAATTCGTTGTTATGAGGGTTTACGAATTTTCCCTTTGTCCGAATGATTATTCCCCGCTTCCTGCGGCTTAATTTAAGGATAATTTACGGTGTTTTATCGCGCCGAGAAATGTCAAACACGCCACTGTCCTGAGCCGTAATCTCGCGTTGTTCAATAGGCTTTTTTTTCTTTGTCGAGGATGCTTTTTTGGCGCTTTGTTTTTAGCTTAATTAGAAGGATTCGTTCGGAACCGTATACCAAAAGTATGCTGGACGGGTAGGTCGTCTGTGCTTTGAGCTCTCTCTAGTTCTCCCCTTGTACAGATATTTGCATAGATTAAAAGCGTGTTGCACTACCATTTGCGGCTTCCAGTTAAGCTTCATTAATATTCACTGCGCTTTTGTTTTTTTGTTTTGTTAAATCAAGACGGTCTGGGGTGTTGTTTTGTATTATTTCGATGTATATTTCCAATGTCTCGGGTATCGTATCTGATTGTGAGTGAAGTTTACCGTCCGAGTTGTCATTCAATTGACATCCGACGGAATCTAAGATCGTTTTGTAAAAAAAGTGATGAATTTATGATTGTTAAAAATTCAATCGTGTTTTCATTCGATTTCGGATGTAAATTTGATGCGTTTTTGGTACCGGATTAAATTTTGCGATGCAATTTGTCGATGTTTCCGTTCGAAATATTTTGCATAATTTGAAACGGAATATGATTGCTTTTTGCGTTGTTTTCCATTCTGAATCGAGTAATTTATTTTTGATTACTATTCTATTACTATTCGGGAGTAACTAATGAAGATTACGTTTAAATTACTACAGTTATTTTCATTTTATCACAAATAAATATATTAGATAAATAAAATTTCTATTAAATGCCTTTAACTGTAATTTTTGAAAATTGCTTCTTATAAAGATTTTATTTATTTTTTAAATTGATATCAGTATTCACAAGTTATATTATTCAAATTTGATATCCGAGAATTTTCTTCTTTGCGTAGCAAAAATAACACGTTTCATATTATTTTTAACGCACATTTATCGTATACTTACATAACCTTTAATCTTCACACATGGTGAATATTTACCTTGTAAATGTGCGAGAAGACACTTATTTCAATTGGTCGGTAAATTATATTTCCTTATGCAGGATTATCGTAATATACCGCGTTGTTTTTGCATTCAATGATTGAATCCATTCTCTCCCATTTTTATACAGCCTTTGTTTTTTTCATCAGAATAGCTCGTTAGTGTTTTCTGTATAATTCGCGCGATCATGTCGAGGATCGTACGGAATTCAATACCGGGATTATCTGTTCTATACGCAGATCAAGTTGTATGATTTTAATTAAAATATTTTACCTTCGTTTTGTTTATTGTTTTTGAAAAGATGATATTTTTCAGCGTTCGCGTCTCGCATATTTATTTTAAATTGTTGTGTTCATTCATTTCACACTTTTGCTATGTGGATTTTCATAGTTTTCATGCGGAACAAATGGAAATCACTCACACATATAATCTCTCAAATTTGCTAGCATACCTAGTATTGTTTTCGTATTATGTATGGAAATATACGAAACAAACAAACGATATTTCCACAATCTGAAAAGTATAAAAAATATTTTTCAATCGATGATTAATGGATTTGTTCTACGAAAATTAATTTAACGGTCGCTTCTCCTCTTCATAAACATTAACCAATCTTGTATGGTTCAATCGAAATTCAACACTAATCTCGTTTTTTTTAAACGAAATCTCGTTAGAAAGCAAAACCCTTCTTAGAAACTAATTACACCCGAAGCACCATCGAGCTCGTAACGATAATAATTAATGCGATTAATCCCGCTTAAAACGGGGACGGATTTTCGCAAAAAACCGCGATCTCGTTCAACCTGAATTATGATTCTTTTAATTTTTAAACTCGCCACTTGTTATTAACTTTCGCCGAGCTCAATATCGCAAGTTCGTTCCGTGCATTAACCCACCTGCTCGAGGTTAAGTTCGACGGATTACTGCGGGACGTCGAGTTTCGAAGCGACACGAAACAAAGCCAATTCCTCTCGGTGCGTATCCTGTTAGGATAATAAGTCGTGGGTGTGGGTCGCTCTTTGCTTTCCAGTCTGTCTCCTTTCCGTTTCCTGGAAAATCTGAAACTCCTTCCCGTTTGGAAAGGGGCGTCGGACGGTCTACGGGAAAACTCGGGAAATTTCCACGGGTTCTTGATGTATAAATTTCAATATTTGACCGGGAGATTTGTTCATCCAGACCGTTGTTGTTGGCTGCGTCGCCGCAGGATCATGCTGTGAGGTTTTCGCTTTTCGGGGAATTCCAGATGATCTATGCACGTCGACGACTCGGTTGTCGGTTTTTCCTTCGCATATATGTTTGCTTTGGATGATCCGTTTTCAAATCTCTTCTAAATTATATTGAATTTGCGAAAAGGATGAAAATTGTTCGAAATTATCGTTCGAATTATAAAAGTTATTATTGATCATTGGATTTGAGTTGATGTGAAAATGTGACAATTTTTTCATATCGTCAAAAAGTTTTCCGAACCACTGTGTCTGGATATGTCGATTCGATGTTCGTTATTTCACTATATCGAATTTCGAAACCTTATTATCGAATTCATGAGCCCATTAAAAGTTTGTTTCAAAATAAGTTTGAACTCTTGTTATACGTAAAATGTTGTTTTATTTTAGCAGAAAAAATAACCCAGTGCTAACCTTTGCACGATTTATGTGTAAGTTTGTTAAGTTTTTTTAATTATCCAAATGGATGGCAGAATCGTTCAAATATTTCGTTTATCTAAGACTTGTGTATTAGAGCTCAACAAAATTTGCAAACTATTCGAGTTAACACAAATCCGTCACATTTAGATGGGGATCTTTCGGATGAAAATTTAATTAGATTTGATCATTAATATCACTATACTGTGAAGATAATTCCAACGTAGATAATACAAGACGTAATGGACTATTGAATTCATCTATACTATTAAATGCCATTGTTGCGAATGAATATTCTCTCTTAATTAATCTAAAAATATTACCATTTTTTAGTACTTAAAGAAGATTAAAATGTGGGCTTTAAAAAATGGAATCGTTTCTATTGAAAAAATTTAGAAATTGGCATAAGTTTTGACTTCTAAATATTTATCTTCAAACCAACTTTATGGATACTAAATTCAAATCAATTTTTTTTATAAATTTTTTGAACACTCATTCATTTTAACCTTTGATTCCGAAGTGCGATGATGGCCATGGTGCGCAATTTTTCCTGAAAATTTTTACTGCATGTAAATTTTGGTGTTATTCATCTTATTACATAAAGTTTGTACTGATTTCTCGCAATTTTTCCAACTGAAGAAGTGTGTTCTGTGCATTCAAAAGACTAACTGAATGCATTGTCGATGTCGAAAATTTGAAATGGAGTCACGCGCAGTCGAGTCGAGATTAATCGGAAGCATACAAAAGTTCGTTGTGATAAATATAATTTTTCAAAATATTACGATTTTTTCCATATACATTTCTGGAACGAGTTCGTTTATTTTTGACGTCACGTGATTTGAACAGTTCAAAATCGGAACAAAAACTGAAATTAGCCAATTTCGACATAGACACAGATTTATTATATTTACTACACTGTGAATCTCAAACGCGACTATAAACGAAGCGTACTCCTTTTCGAGGACGGCCTCGTTTTATTTTTATTTTTTTTGAACTGCTTACATATACAAGACGCGGGTTCAATTTTATCGGTTTCGTGGGACATTCGCGGCCTTTGTACGTAGGACGCATAAAGAAATCTATGCGGTCTGTCCCCCTCAGTCCAGCTTTTCGAGATCCCGCTCGGAATCCCGAACGCCCTTTCCCTCGATCCTGGCGAATCCCGATTTGGATTCCTGCGTCCTGGCCGATGTGAAATCGGACCGACGTTGTTTATTTATTTATAGCACAGGGTTCAAGTACTCGGCCAAATTATTTACCGGCCCGAAAGAAACCGATCGTGATTTATTTACCGCTCGGGATAGGGTGTCATTAAAGGCGACGGATTTTCGCCTCGTTTATTTTATCGTTTCTTTGTTGTTTTTTTTTTTCGATTGTTGCTCGATGGTTCGAGGACCAAATGTTGACTGCTTCGTTAGGTTTCAGATGTGTTTGTTTTAAGTACGAAGTTGGGCAATAACCAGAACGCGATTATATAGTTTCCACGTTCAGTTTGCGGCTAGTTAACACCGTGAAACGGCTGCAACTGTACCCGTTTGCATAACGGCGTATGAATTTTTAGTATGCGCAATTAAACTTTGAACTTTGAATGTCTTATACCTTCAATAAACGATTAAATTAAAGTCATGAATCGTTCATGCCTTCGTGCATGTTTATATTATGATGATAACCATTTCAGTACGTCAATTTTATAGGTGTTCATTGCGAAAGCCTTTCATAAGATTTACAAAAATCTAAAATTATTACTTACTATTATTATAATTATTAATACTTTTTATTTATATAAAATCATTTTTTGTAAAAAATAAAATTCACAACGTCGAATTTGATGTTTGTATAATATAATATATCGTTAGTGGCGCTTCCTTTCGAAAGTTTCAACTAAATGAGGACGCAGAGAGGAAAATTCTTCTTTGGCCTTTCGTGCAATGAACGCAGACTTGGCTTGTCGTTGTTGTCTAAGGTAGTCGTGGTGGAGAGCAGCCAGACATTTCTGCGCCGGAAATGAGGTTCGATTCCCGTCCGAGTCGTTAAGAGAAAAGTTTTTCCTCTATAGGTCTGAAACGACGACCAATGCGACTGAAAGTGGACGGGGACTCCACCTTTCAAGCGTCCGTCGTTTGTCGTCTCTTGCGGTGGTTTTCTCGCAAATGTTTTTCGAAAAATAAAACAAGCAGTCATCCGTTCGAATACTGAAATTGTCTTGTGAATTTGCAAAAAGCGGAAAGTAGATCTTAATTATAGTTATGTTTCGTCGTTCGATCAATAGATCTTTTGTGATAATTAAAATTGTCGTTTTTATTAATTGCTTTTTCCCCTATTCGTATTTTTATTTGCGCATATATATGGACGGTTTGATTTGCGCCGATCCCAAGAGAATTTCCCGAAATGAAGTATTTTTCTTGACATTTTCGAGGCTCTTCCTATATTGTGAAAGTTGTATTGAACGATTTCGTTTGGATTTTTGGATATTACGGCTTTCGGTTTCGTCACATTCGAGTTCGGTTCTCTTTCTTTTGTTTCACTTCTGTGACTTTTCCATCGGCAGAAACTCTCTCGTACGAAGAATATAAATATTGTTGCGTCGCGTTAAGCGGGTTCGATGATAGATAAATAGAAACACCAAAATCCGTCAAGATCTTTATCTAGCAGAGATGTTGTTCGGACGGCGTCCGGACCTCGAGTGGCTCGTCGAAACGCCACGCGCTCTATTTATGTGCGTCTGCCGCTCTGGTCTGCACCCTTTGCCCGGCCGCATACATATCGAGCGCGCTACGCTACGTCACCCGAACCTATGCTATAATATAATTATTTTAAAAATCATGAAATAATGCAGCATTCACGTATGACTTCTGAAGCATCCTCTAAGCATCCAGTTTATTAATTTTTAACCGCAGTCCACATTCGTTTGGCGAAAAATTATTTTGCGACGCCGCTGACGGAAACGCTTAAGTGTAAATTCATATCCGGCACGGTTGTTACGGCTAAAGGGTTGCGGCCCGTCTAGGTAAAATGGGTTCGTCGCGGAAGCCTCGAGGTAAACCCGACCGACCCCGCTACAAAAGCCCTCCCGGCTCATACAAATTCTCTCATTGATGCCGTGAATGTCTATTACGCACACACACATTATCCGCGAGCGTGCGTGTATGGGTCCCGGGGGTTTTTCAGCGTTTTTTTCCTCGTCCATTTTGCTTTTCAGTCGCCGAGGCTTCTGTTGCGATTCTTGCGTAGTTAGCGTCGGGAATATTTCAATCGACCCGGCGTTCGCTGGAAGCGTCCTTTGACTTTTGTTTGTGCTCGAGCGAGAATAATTGTAATTTATTGTTTCGTTAAACATTTTCGTCGATGGCGGACAAAAACGTCATTGTAGTTTAATTCGGCATTATTATTCGATTTTGCGTTTTCATGTTTTGTACGAAATTTTGTTTAATGCTGGAAAGGTTTTGATTTTTTTTCAATGTATATTATAAGTATGTACTTTGATGGGTTTATTAAAAAAAAATGTATGTCAATCTTTAATATTATAAGTATGATAGTTATTTTGTTAAAAAATTAATAAAGAAAAATATGAAAAACTGAGAGCTAATAAGACCTCAAATGTTGTTTAATCAAATTTATCGATGTCGAATCTGTTCAAATCTATGCGCTGCAGAACTCCTAATTAGAATTGAAATTTTCATTTAAGTAACGGAAAAAATAACCTGTTTCATTATACTTTATGATCAAATTAACTATGAAATTGTATTTCTAATTAAAAAAACCTTTAATTTATTGATTTCATAATTATTTTATCAATAGCTTTATCTTAATTATCAATGTTTTTATCTTGATTCATCGTGTTATTTTTTCGCAATATCCCCAAATATTATATTATATTTTGTATTTTCCGTTCGTTCTTTGTCTATAAAAATAATGCTCATGTTATTATCCTGTGTTTATTACTTATTACATAATTGGACGAATTTTTCCCTCATATCTGCAATCGATACTGCCGCAAAGCAAACATAAAAATATATATTTTTATTTCGTACGTATTTTCTCAATTTTTTTTCTTTCTAAGAAAATGAATCAATACGAAATGTTATTTTATATTGTTTATCACGGTGATCGAATCTTGTCATTTTTGGAGACGATGATTTCGGGTCGTCTTTTGGAAATATCATTTATTTCATCTTTGTTTTTTTCGTTCTATTATAGATTGTTTTTTCTTTGTTTAACTTCATAATCTAAGAATAATCTATCCCTCTTTCTGGACTAGAAAGACAGACGGTATCCTTCCGGTTCGCGAGTAATTTTCATCCGCTTTTTCCCTGGGTCTCTCTCCATTCTTTATTCATCGGATCGTTTAGTGGAATCGAGGATGACCTTTTATTTCCTTTGTCTTTCGGGGTCGTCCTCCAGCTTGGATAAATGCAAATTCCGACGCCCGTTAAATTGAATAATTGTTTAATCTCGTTTAACGATCCCATTTTTCACGCTGCTTCGATCAAATCATATGACGATTTTTATTTACATGCGCTAATAGAAATAAGATGTCTGGAAAAACAGAATATTTATTATCTTTTGGGCTCACGTGTTTTTTCCGTCTTGAAATTTTCCTCCGCTCAAGAAAGCTTCTCCGTTAAATTTTCCTCGACGTTCTGTGGCCTTGTTTGTCTACTCTCATACGCAAATTTACCGGCGACTAGAGGCTTTTATATACTCCATTGCTTGCCTGCATCCACTATCTACTTTTTTTTAGTCAAAGTAAAGTCGCACTATTCTCAGTTTGAAAAATAAAAGGGGAAAAAGTTTACTCTAGTGCTGGGGTGGTTTGTTCAAATTGACCGACCAAACGTGTAAAAAACACTCTATAAACATACGAAGTTTCGTTTTTGTAAACAGAAAATATTATTTTTAAAACACATAGTATGTTAATTGTACATACGAACCGTTTATGTTGCCGATTTTCGTCAACAGTTTTGTCGAGAACCGTGTGACGTTTATGCGAGCTTTCGTCGATTGTGCTCGCGGTTTTTTCGGGTTGTGCGAAAATTTTATTTTCGCCATAAAACAATTTTTCAAATGTGTTCCCTTACCCCGCCCACCGTGCTTTCGAGCTCGAACGTAGCGAAAGTTCCCTTTTACGCGGGTACATTGTCGGGGTTGATTGATGGCTGTTTACGTAACGAGTTTGTTTCACCTTATATATCCATCCGCAAATTTAATAATCGGAACGCGCGTCGAATTTTTACTTTCGCGCGCTTGTTACACGCGCGTGCGTCGCAATTGTCGGCGTAATTAATTTCTTTGTACGCGGAAGTGGCCATAGTTCGAAGCTCGCATGTAAACTTTCCGCCGTTTGGACTTTCGACTTGCTTCATTAAAATGTAAATAAGATTTTCTCATTAAATGTCGCCTCCACTGCCTCGTTCTGAATAAAGTTTAAGTCGGATGTTATGTTGTTTTCGCCGCCGAAAAATTATTTAGATTCATGTATTTAATGTGAGTAAGAACGTTAGCTATATTTGAATACTTTTATATAAGGTTTCTATATAAGGTGTACATATAATGTAGAAACACTACGACGCCTATTGTAGTCGGTATCCAATTAAACTGGCTCAGTAACGATTAGACATAGTTTACTCGTAAATGGCAGTGTGATGATTTCCCCTTCGTAATGTTTTGTATTGGATAGTGCTCTATCTTTTGAAAAAGTCGATTTTAACCACGAAGAACTTGTTGAACATCATTCGAATTGGACGTTTGGGGTCGTAGTGTGCGGCGTTTGACTCAGCTCTCCCCTACTTTCTCTTCTATCGGTTTTCTCGATTGAAAATCTTCCATTCGAGGTATTTTTCTGCTTCCATTTTATTATCCCAATGAATGGTGGATGCTGAAAATATGATAGGTATATTTACGTTTTCGTTCCCGTTCTATTACGAAATTCTCCCGGGATGCGAACACGCCGCTGTTAGTTTTGTTTTAAATCCCCTTTGGCCATTATATTTTCGCCGGTATAAATACACATTTGTTCGACAGATAGACGCTATGTCTTCGTTACCCCTTTTTCCCCAGCGTTCCTTAAAGCCAATTTTCGCCTAATATTTTAACGAATCTATTTTTCTCGTCGGAAACATTATCGTATTTTTTCATTACGTCTTAATGTTGCATTTTGATTGAACCAATTGAAAATGTAACAAATCATTCATTTTTCATTTTTTTGTTTACATTATTTAAAACGTCAGGTTTCGCAGCAATATGATTTGCTCGTATTATTAAAAACGGTACGATTTATATTAAAAAAGGAATATATTTTGTCTTTGGCATATTTTGCTGGATATCGCAAAGCAAGATGATCTCAACCCACGCGAATCCATTGAAACTCAGCATCATGTACGAGAATAAAATTCATTATTATTATTTTATTTTATTTTCAAGATAAAAACCTCAAAAGGTCGCAACAATAAATACGAAACAATAAAAGCCGCAAAAACTCCCTTCGTTCGTTCGCTCGTTTTAGAAAAAGAGTGAGTGAGAAGAGTCCATGTTTACTTTCGACAACGATTTGGCTAACGTTCGCCGCCCTCGGAAAAACCTTTTGTTTTCCTCACACCCTCGAATTACGCGAACCTCGAAAAACGGCTCGAATTTTCAAACTTGTGCATGCAGTTCGTCGGCTTGTTTCGAGGGGAAAAAAAATTCACCACGTTTTGTTACAATCAACGCTCTTGCCAACAAAGGATCCAAATTTCCGAGCACGTTTTCGCGGGAGTGACGCGTTGCAAAGTGGTCCGATTAATTGGTTTTGTCCTTTGTATTTATAATGCTTTAATTTCAAAAATTAAGTAGGTCGTTCATTAACTTGCAGAAGGTTTTCAAAATTATGATTATTACATTTTATATGATAGTATATCTATCGATTACTGTTTTATCTTTGAGTCATGTTCTTTTTTATTTTATTACGGTTAATTTAAATTATATTTATAAATATAGGAGGTAGTGATTAACTGTGTCCAAATTTGCGAGAATCTGCTTTAGTGTACGGATTTCGCTAAAAGGAAAAGTGAATTCGACAAATGTCCGTGCGGTATCGGGTCACGATGTCGGTCGGATCTGCTTAATTCGCCTTTACGACCGAGAAATCTTTGCAAAAGGTTCCGAAACGAGATGTAGATATGAAAACGGTAGCGTTTCATCTATAGGAAAACCCAAGGGTTTTATACGTCCAAAGTTTAGTCAGCGTACCGAATTCGTACTAATTACACTAGGGACGTGACGTGCTTCGTGTTCCGTGTACCTCTGAACATTTCGAAAATTCTTATTTTGTTCAATGCTATTTTTAACGTATTATAATTAATGAATTCCAGTAATAACATTTATGTTTTGTGACCGTCGCATGGAAACGATGAAACGTGGAAAACACTTATTTATGCTTTGATAGTATCAAGTGGGTTTTCGCCGAACGTGACTGCCTCAAATTCTTAAGAGATCATGGGGTTGAAAATAATAAGATTTCAAAACCTTCGCTCGTCAAAGGTACAAACATCGCCCGTCTTTTTTTTATTTTTCATCATAATCCGACCCTTTGCTTATTTTACCCATTTTCAAGGATAAAGGTATTCAACGCGTTTCATAACAACGCACCTTCTCTCCTGCCACACCTTGATAATACTTTTCGCTTACATTTCGAGTACCGCGCGTTGAGAATTATCGTTTTTATTATTATTATTAATACTGCAAGACTTAGGAAAATTTTATTTGTGTGTAATTTTCCTCAGACCGCAGGCCGTCATTGCTGGCTCTCATTAGTCAGGATTTTCTTCGTGTCTTCGTTCGGCTTCGGTTTTCCTCGTTTTTAGCTTTGCACATGATCTGAAAAGATATCTGCTTTCAAATGAGGCCGCTGCGGTGGGCTCGCTTCTTTTAAAACGGGGATTTTCGCGCTCGCGTTTTTCTTCCTGTCCGCGAGGAAGTTCAATCAATAAAAACAGGACGTTTTTGTTCTCGTGAAATTAATCATTTCGAATTAAGTGGGTGATGCTGAGCTCGGATTTTGAATCGTTTGTTTTGAAAATCTCCACTTGAACATTTATAAGTACACTTTGATGAAAATTTATGATGCATTTTAGAAGTTGCCAAGGGAAGTTTCTATGCGGGGTCGTCAAAGAGTTTTTGCGGTATTTGAATACTTATTTTTCTTTTGGAATTTTTTTATGTTACTGTTTTATGACTTCAGATACAAACATGACATTTTATTATGCAAAAACATAAAATACGAATACATAAAACCAAACTATCTCGTATTTCAACGAGGAAGAATATCTTTGCATAGCTCAGATTTGTGGTATTTAAATCTATTGAATAATATGTGAAAACGTAATAATCGTACATTAAGTCTGTATAAGATAGTTTGTGCGGGGTTTCGCGCATTGTTTGCAACAGATGTAATGATGCATCAATTATTATGATTCCTCTCTCGGGAGGATTCCAAATGATACTATGCCGGAGAGCGAGGATTCCATTCAAATTATATGCGATAATTGCGACGAAAATATCGTTTAAGATTTATAATGCGAGCGTACCGCGTCTGTTTCCGTCGTGAGAAATATGCTTTTGTGCGGTCGGGAGGGCCATCGTTCGTTGGAAAAACCTCAAACCTCGATTCGTTCCCGCCTTAGAGCCAAAGGGAATTTTTTACGTTTTGTTACACAATTTACAGACGGCGTACCCGGCTCTCGTCATTCGTAGGAGAGAAAACTCGTTACGTTTAAAGGGAAACGCATAAATTTGCGTTTTCTTCACTTTTCCAACGACGGCCTCTTTTCCACCCGAGTCCGCCTACTTTTCTTTTGCGCGGTCAGAGATTTTCCGACTTTCACGACCGTTTCCCGTCGTTTTCTCCCCGTTTACGCACTCTTAGGACGTTTCCGAATTAACGTCGCATTTTTGTAATTTCAATTTTTCCTCTCCGGATTCCGCCCGCTTTCCTTTGAATAAATTTGCGCGTCGTCGATTTGCGTCATAGTGGGTATTGTGGTGCGCGTTGTTGTGTTGTTGTAGTCCGAGTCGAATTGATGAATTGTCATAGTCATTGACCTTTTTTTCGTCGTCGAGTCGTTTCAGCTGAATGTTTATCTTTTTGTGTATGCTCATGACTAGCATTCATCACGTAGGATGCTCAGAATGCGAGCGGTGTTCTCGACATATGTACGAAAGCTATAAGTCGTTTCTGTATTTCATTATACGATATTTGAATTGTTTTTATACTTTACTAGCTGACCCGGTGAACTTCGTATCACCTTCAATCGCTGCTCTTTAGTCTCGCTATAACTAAACTGACAATACGTCCCGTTTTTGTCGTGTCTTGCATTCGTCCCGTCGTTTTCGCATATATAAGATCTGTCGTTAATAAACGATATATCTGGATTTAAAAATCTAAATACTAGATTTTTTTCATCTTAAAATAGCGCCCGTTGGCTTGTTGTTCCCGTTGTCTTTACGCGTTCTGCAAACACCGGTTCCCGGTTCCTGTTGTGAACACGCGTTCTGCACACACTGGTGTACCAATTGTAATTATTGTCACAATCAATACGCGGCGCGGCACGGCGGTGTAATTTTCCATACAAAATTACTTATATTATTTTTTAGCTTTTCTTTAGAAATTTCCCAATCATTTTTCTTTTTAAACTATCTGTTAGTTAAAGCGAACAAAATAAAAAAAAATCCAAATCAGTCTAGTGGTTTTCGAGTTTCAGCGTTTCAAGGCACGGCAATTCATTTTTATATATAAAAAAGAAGAAGATTATATTATATCAAATGATTTTCACTCAAAATGTATTATTTAACTTTTGAATCGTCGAATAAAAAACGACTAAACTTCCACCATTCATCTTGCAAAATTGCCGACTATCAAAGTAGTTCGAACAATACACGAAAGCATCGTAAGATTATATTCAACACGACTAAGCCACGAATAACCGTCTCGGGACTTCAGCCATAGTTCATTCGCAACAAAAAGCCAATTATCGCCGCCGCAAAATCTTTTATCGCCCCCGATATATAAACGCACCAGAAATTCGACCGCGTCGCCGTGGAACAATCGCCATTGAAACGAGCAACAGGCCATATTATGTAAAACGGGGTCGATACACGGCCGCCCTTCCTCCTGAGCGCAAACGAGCGGAATTCGCACCGCCGACCTACCCCCCGAATTGTTACGCGTATTTTTTCCTCTTTGCTAATTAGCGCGTCAAACGAGCGTTTGTTTCGGCTCACAACAGAAAATTAGCGCCGTAAATGCTGCGCCCATCCTTTTACCCTTTCTGAATGGCCGTCCGTTGCCCCGTTTTACCCGCTTTTTTTCCCCCGCCCGTTTTCATCCCTGCTGACTTCCGTCTCGAGGGTCGTCCGTCTCGAGGTCAGTCGTCTGAAGTTGTTGTAGTTTTGTGAAAACTATGAAAGCTCGTTTATTTCTGGGTGTGTGTGGGCTCGGTACAAATTGGCTGTTTACAGGCAGAACATTTCCATTTCTCGGTGTTTAGCGTGTGAGTGCGAGGAGGCGAGATCTTGTGTTCAATTTTGTGAAGTTCTTGTGTGAATAATGGATTTTCGTAAGAAACTTGGGCATTTGTCGATTTCTGTATATATAGTATGTGGGCGTTCAGATTGGGATATTCTTAATTAGCCTGATTGAAACTTTTTGTTTATAAATAAATTGTATGTAGCATGGCATGTTTAAATTTCTGCTTTTTCACAAAAAAAAGTTTGTATGTATGATATGTTTAGTGCTTAAAATTTCACCCTTCTTTACTTTCATATATTCATAACAGTTGTAATAACAGTATGTTGCACAAATTGTAATTACACTAATTAACTAATTAGAATGCACTAGCTTCTGTTCATTATATTCAGTTATTATATTATACTTAACCTGAGAAAATTTCACATTTCCAGAAAATTAATGATATATAATACAAGTGCTTCAAAAACACTTCTCTAACCAGGAGTATATTTTCATAACAACCTTTTTCCCCAAAATCTACATTATGATCGTTATTTTCATACCGCGATCAATCGCCCCGATTGAAACACTTCAATTGGAGCCCCGCAGAGGAGAAAAAAAATTGTTTGCACCGCTCCAGGGTTTCTCTCATCCTCGGCAATTGTCTAGCCGAAGTGATCCTCAAGTAATCCTTTCCAGTGGCTTTGTGCTTCCGTGATTTTATTTTCGTCCCTCAGGAATCGGGACCTCTGACCGTAGTACGTATACTTGCGGTCGCGAGTTTCGTATTCAGGGCTCGCAGTCGAGTTCTCAGTACGCTCCTATTTCACGCGCTTTATTATGAGCGGTATGCCCGTTTCATGTGTCTGCGATTTTATTTGTTGCGACAATTTCTTTTATGCTCTCATGTACACTCTCATACTCTCGATATTATTCCGGGCATTATACGGCGACAGGAAGTTTTTATTATTACTTTTCCTTCTTACGATTTCGCCTTTTATGCGAGCGTCTCTCTCTCAGTTTTTATTCTTTTACGATCCACCCCCTCTGTGTGCCGCTTTTGATTCGACGTTCGTTTTTTTTTGTCGCCGTGCGATTCCGGCTAGTTTCGTTTGTTTTGAGCTTTTGGCCGTTCTAACGAACTTTAGGTTTTCTGCTTTCTTTTGCGTTTGTATATAAACGAAAAGGAGGCTTTTTGATTAAGGCGCGTCGCTGTCATAATGAGTTAATGCAAAAGGAACTCGTCGACTCAACTCTAAAGTAACTTAAATTACATTGTACGATAAGATGGTGGGGCTAAAAGGCGCACAGAACTTAAAATAATCACAAAGTTGACTTACGTTTTATATAATAGTCAACAAGTTGCGTTATTTTAATTATAAGTACACGCGATTTTCATTAAAGTTAGAGCGTCGCCAAACTAGGGCGCTATTATTTAGAGGAGGAACGTGTAAAATATCATGGCATATAATACAGGCGGGGTGCTTTTGATTAATTAGTACATTCTAGTAATATTATTCTGAGTACATAATATGGGAAAAATTAAAATTTATTAATTTTTACAGTGTATAATTTTCAATCAATGTCAAAATTCGAATTGATTTTCAACTCTACACGCATTAAAGACATACTCACGAATTATTTTATTCGATAGCCGTCACGAACTTTTCAACCCTCAATCGGCAGTCAAATAATCATTATATTTCATAGGCTTTTACGATCGAAAGTTAGTTGTAAGCTCTCGTCTTTTAGCCGTGTCCCAATAACGAGACGTTGTATGTGCTTAATGCGCGCGTAACTCACCCTAATGTCCGACTTTCTCCGGGAAAGTTTCCTCTCTCTCGCGAGTTCCCGTTTCGTATTTTTTTCGTACGGCCACCCATCCCAGACCTACCCATTTCGCCAGACCATCCAGGGCGAACATCCCGCATGTACCAGCCGCGTTAATGGGAGCTTCTTCTTTGCCTTGCTCTCGAGTGAAGATTATTGTCGCTCGCGGTCCATAACGATCCGGAGACGCGCGATGCTCACTTCAGATTCTTCAGCTCTTTGCTCTTTCTCTCTCTATATATATATCTCTCCCTCCTACTCTCTCTGCTTGCTAATGAACGTTCGGTTTTAAGTGTTATTATGTGTGTGTGTATATGGCGTGTGCTAGGTTGTGATTATTAAAATTAATGATGCACCGAGTCGTTTTAGACGTCTGTTATCCGGTGGCGAATGTTTGGTAATCAACTATTCGAGTTTTGGGTATTGAATAGTGTGTTCGTTCAAAAAATATGATTTGGATGAGCGAGTTCTTAGAATCGTATTTATTTTAATACCGAATCAATAAAAAATGTGCCTCTTGTCTTTTTCCCGTTTACCAATTTGAATCAAAAAAAGTTATTGTTGAAAAACACCTAAGTCATGATCATGACTCTTACGAACAAAACAAAATATTCGATTTTTTTTCAATTCCAAAAATGAGTATTAAAAATCTATGCGGATTTAGACGAATAGTCGATGTTACTACACGGTAACTTCGAGTAGGCAGTGTATCTTCTAAAAATAAGTTAATCATTATTTTTAATGGTCACCTCATTTCGGTTTTAACGGGATTCGGTTTGACATAAAAGTGATCGCGTTGGCTCTCTTGTTCTCCCTTTCCGGGATCCGGGTTTATCTCTTACAAGTGTTAGCGTGGATTAAGGGGAAGTGGGTTCAAAATAAAACGACAAACGCTCACTTGTTCGTGGGTTTATTTTTTATTTCGTTAAGGCCGCTATAAAAGTTCATACGTATAATGCGTTTTTAGCATATTGGGGATTTGTTTTTAATACATTAAAGTGCTCGTCAATGTCAAGGCTAATTCAAGCTCTAGACGTTGCGTATGGAATTTTTGTGAAAAACTGAGTGTTATGGTTTCTTGTTTATGAAAGTAGCGTGATTTTCGAAAGTGTTTTGTTTTACGAGTACATTTATAGATATGGAATAAAATTAAGGAAATTCAATTGTGGAGTAGTGATATATTTAAAGAAATATGAATTTTTTCGTAGGATATACAGTTTGTTTTCACTTTGAAAACTTCTTCATTATCTTGATTGAAAAAACTTAAAACAATGTTGTAATAATGACAGCTCACAATCCAAATAAGATGTCAATTACACAATTCTTTCATTCAAGCGTCAAAACAGACGAGTTTACCCTTTCTTTCTTTATCAAATTTCATACTTTTCCGCTTTGATGAGTTCACCCGTGACGCTTTCTTCGAAACGATAAAATTTTGAAATGCCACGTAAAGGTCAGCACCATTCTACCGGCGAAACGTTGCTCTTCAAAAACACAAATTTTTTATTGCCTTTGAAATAATTTCGGTAATGTTCTCCTGGTTATTCGAGTGGGCATTGGCACGAGTAATCGCTAAACCGGGACACTTTGTTTCGGGCTCTAAAAGCGCCACTAAACTTCCTACAAAACAGTCCGACGTACGGGACGATACATAGGAAGGCGTCGTTTGCTTCGTCTCTCGGCTTTTTATTGTCGCTTTTAAAACTGAAATAAAAGTCTGGCATGAAAATCGTCAGACTGAAAACATCTCGAAGATTGGTTCGGTTTGTACCAGCGTTGCGAGAGCTCGCTCGTATTGACTTAAGACATTTCCTTCAGATTTAAACCGTTCTTATGAAAAAGATCTCTGCAATATACCAACCGTTTGTAATTTATTTTTTAATTATACAAGTTATCCATTAAAGTCGTAACTTGACAATCTTAGAAAATCGAGGATTTCTCGTGATAAACTGGCCATTTCAGATAACAATCTATCCATTGTATAACCATTCGGCTTTGCAGTTGCACTCGATCTAATGGGCGGTCGGAAAATCGAATCGTACGTTATTCGCCCTGCCCACATACGACCTCCCTAATACCCCTGGCGTTAGTCGACCACATAATTGTTCTTCGAGTGTCATACGGTTCTGCTTCGTTGCGGTGTGGGTTGCTATATTTTTTCCCGGTTCGTTTTCGTTAGCCGCGTTTTATATGGCCGGGCCGCTAAATGGCCCTAATCGCCAGGCCGCGCCCTGATTTACAGGGACGCCCTTTGGAATTTTTTCGCACCGTCGATTTTCGCTAATCGAGTGGTCTTCAACCTGAATAATTATCGTATTTCCAACGGATTAAATACGTTTTCGAAATAGCTACTTGCCATTTTGTTATTTAAATTTGTTTGTTTTCGGTAGAAATCTCGAATTGAATCAGAATGAAAAGTGATTCAAGCGCACTCGTTTGATAGCAGAACGAGGTCGTGATTATTTTTTATCATGCAGTAGATAATATTTTTTTAACTAACATAAAAAAAAGAAATATTAGTTTTTTGATAAAACCCTATTTTTTTTTTTAAATTATTCTCATTTTTTTTTTAATACTGAATAGTTGAAAAAAAATGTGAATGTTTTGAGCAAACAGACAAATTGAAATAGTTTGAACAAACATATGTAAAATGTGTGTGTTCGTCGTATGTATAATACACAGCTATTCTTCCGTTGAAATCGTTCAAAATTCATAAAATTCTACGCGTTTCCATTGTCTCTTTCGCATTTAGTATTTCAATGAAGAAGTTTGAGTATCGTTGTTTTAAACGTGTAAACGTTATATTCGCGTCCCATTGTTTTCGCTAGACCCTGCGTCATTTATCACACGCTCGCCGTTGACTTTTTCATTTATTTTTATTATTGTTGATTTTACACGACGTATATGGTTTATCGATCCTCGTCGAAAAAATATGGTCCGATTCCCGCACTGTTTCCATTTTTCGTTTTTGACATTTCACGTGCGTGTAAAATAAGATTTTCTCCGTGATAATGCTTTATTATCTATGAAAAAATTTAATTTTTTTGAATTTTTCAATTTATCACAAACAAACGTTGTGACAATTATGATTATTTAATTATATTAGGCTTCATGAATTTTATATGACCATTTTTTATTGATTCATTTGAAATAACTGTCGCTATATGAAAATTAAAAAAAATAAAAATCTATGAAAATAAATGTATAAAAAACTCATACACGTCAGTAATTCAATTAAGCGTTTTCGTAATATACACCAACATTTTATTTACCTTAGTCATTAAAGCGAGCGAACAAGTGGATCGCGATACTTTCGTCCTCGATTTTATTCGTTATTTTTTATTCAGGGCATTTTGTTATTAAATTACACGCTCCCCGAATAGTTTTCGTATCCGATAAATTCTTAGAACACTTCCAATTCATACATTTATTTGTATATATTTTTTTCATTCAATTATCATCCATTCGATCGTAAAACGCCATCGACAATTATGATAATTTCACGCGGAGTATAAAACGGAAAACCATCAATTTCCGTACCATTGCATTTCATTTATGGCATAAAAAATAATCTAAGGTAGCTAGACGCAATGGGAGCACCTCTTCGGAAGGGTAAATGGTAATTTGGTGAGCGTGGGCCCTTTAAAAAAGGCCAGCTGCAATCGGGCTCGAATAGTTCTTGTCCCGAGTCTCGCATTAAGCTAAATGTTAAAACGGGCTTTTTCCTCTTTTTTCGAGGTTGGATCGTATATATTTCGGACGAGAGAAAAGGGCGATCCACCACCCACCACTCTCATCCCTTTCCGCTGTATATACTTTTTTCTTTTACCTCAGTACGCGTGTTTCTTTTATAAGTTCGTATTTCGCGCGAGCAACTTGAATGGAGCATTTTTGAAGTTATGGCGCGTAATCTGATTACTTATGTAGTTACCGCTTTTGGCCTTCTCCCTCCGCCTCCCTTTGAAAGGGATGATTCTGCGCGATTTCGTAATGGCAGGTCTCAGGATGTGTGCAATGTATTATATAATATAACACATAAGAGTGGTTTTGTAACGGCGAAGAGATCAACATTTTGTTCGCCGCAAATATTTTCGTGCATCGAGTTGAATGTGTGTATGGAAATGGCTGCGACGATATTTACGGCGGCCTTTTAGTTCGGAAGACGGAGTGTTGTTTAAAATTTGTTCATTAGGTGTGAATTAACGACCTCTAATAACGGTAATAGCTGAAGGTAAACGTACTCCAATGCTTTATTGTACGTTCGGAACGTTTTTATTATTCACGTAAAAATGTGCATAAATTTTCGTATATTTAGCACCGTAAATTTCAATTTCGTTATATTTTCAGATTTTTTAAAGTCTTGTTTTATATTTCATTTTTAATTTAATTTGAAATTATTAAAAAAGATTTGAATATCTAAATGATATAGTTCAAATGAACTTTATTTAATTAATATTCATGCACATATATCACCGCATTTGACAAAATTTCACCAACGATTTCACCTGAATTATGACTCAAATACGCTTCCAAGGTTTCGTCTGTCTTTCATACTTTCGCTTGCCCTATTTCACTCTCCGTTTGCTTTTCCACGTCGCAAAAGTCCTTTCTGCTCCGGAAATATTCCGATAAAGGATAAAGCTGCAACCGCGTTACGACCTTACAGACCACATCGCCGTATAAAACGCTTAACCGATAGTGGTTGAAAAAAAAAAAAACCTAAAAAAAACCGCACCGCGATGACCCTCGAAATAGGAGACAGCTTCGGTCCGAGGGTGGGATTATTAAGGGCTGCAAAAAAATCGGTGGTCCGCTAAAATCTATAGTCCCTTATTGCGACAGGCCGAACCCACATAAAGAAGGTTTATTGGCCGTTGGGCGGCGAAAATTGCTCGAGTAATCACATATTAGGCGACCGAAAACAGCAAACTTTATCAATTTGTTGCTGCGATATTTTTCATTAGTTTCGATTTATCGTGTTGTCTGCTATTTAGTGTAATTTTTATACTAATATAGTAGGTTTTCTCTAAGTAAAGTCACAATTTAATTTGGGATTCGATAACAATATTAATTATGCAGATATATTATTTTATACGAAGATACTGTTATATATTGTACTGAAAATTCCAATCTCTCCATAAAAATTCATTTGCTGAAACATTGTTTTGAAAATCCCGAAGATCACACCCCTAATTATTTTGGATCAATTGGGTTTTAGTGTACAGCTGGACCTGGATATTTTGAAAACCGATTCCTATTCTCGACACTTTGATCGACCTTGATTAATTGTATAGCTCTCCGAGTCCAAGTTTGTACGATTCGTGTTTCGGGCCAAAGTATGTAAAGGTCGTTACCGGTGTTGATTGTGGAAAGTGCCTTTTCTCGTTCGCTCCCGAAAATAAAATGGAACGTTTTAATTAAACTTTCCGCTTCATCAGTTTATGTTTAATCCTATGAAATAAGTTAGATTTACGTAACGGCCAGATGAGACGCTCCAGAGACTGCTATTGTTTCGTGTGCCGTATTCACGTGTAAGAATAACAATGTATTTAATAAATGAAACATTGTTACGTTTGATGATATATTACAAAATAATTTTGTGTTGTATTTTCTATTAAAATTCACGGGCGATGCGAAATGTTCCATTATATAAGGGTTGCAAGCTGCGTCATCGTATTTGCAATTCTGCATTGTGAATCTTCTGCATACTAAACGTCACCTACATACATGATATTACAATATTGTTCGTATCAAATTATCGGAATTGTAAAATTGTGTGTTGTTATTGAATATGAAATACCTAATTACAGCACGTTCTAAATATTATATGATAAAACCAGATGTATTTTTATTATATAACTAACGGTAGTACTCGGCGTTGCTCGGGTTCCCGGTTTCCGATTCCCGATTCCCGTTGTGAACACGCGTTCTGCACACACCGGTGCACCAATTACATTAAAATTGTTGCATTGTTATTAAATTAGTTAATTTAATTATTTTTTTATTTCAAAAACACATTGAAAACAAAATGCCCCTGATTGTATGCAATCATCACAACACAACTGTCGGGCGGATTGCCGAGTGTACCGTAATTTTTCGTCATTTTTTAGTTTTTCTTTAGGAAGTTCCCTATTATTTTTCTTTATAAACCACCTATAAGTCAAAGCAAACAAAAGAAAAAAAAATACACAAATCGATCTAGCGGTTTTTGAGTTTTGTCCAGACCAAATATAATACCTGCCACGATTCATTTTTATATATATAGATAGATTTTTTTATCATAATTTGCTTTGTTTTCTCTAATGCAAGTCGATTCGATCGTTACTATGTAATTCTGATTGATTGCTTGCTAGAAATGTTATAAAAACTTAACGACTTTACAGAATAAACGAGTCTTTATTGCGATTACTTTTGACACTCTATTTAATTATCTAACAAAAAACTTCTAGTTTATTAAGTTAATTGATTTTTGTAATTCAACCTATGTAGTTTTTATTGTTGACTTTATTTGAAAAAAAAAAAGATTGAAAAATAATCTATCACAAAGTATAATATGTTTTTTTTTTATAAATAAAATTCATTACTCACAAAATCTATTACCATTGACCACGCTGCGTCACATACTCTAAAAAATTGTGAATTTTCACTGCAAATTTTCCGCAAGCCACTCCGCAGAACACGTTCCGTCCATTTTCCGAGGGCAACACTTTCCGGTGGCCTCCGCTCACGTCCCAGGAGCGCTTTTCGGAAACAATCCACACGTCTTCGAGAGTGGTCACCTGGCTCCTCGTGGCCTTTTCGAAAGTTTCGCGATTTTCCACGGCGATTCCGCAGCCAGCGGGCAGGTCGCATATTGATTTTTCAACCCTTTCATATGCTCGTCGGCTCCATCCGTCCGTGTGTCTGTTCATCCACTCGTCGCCGCTTTATTTTTAGGCTCGGCTTCAATATTTGATCGGGCCTGTCCGCTTCGGGCCGCAAGTGGGCCAGGAACTTTAACGAGATTGCTCGGATAAATTATCGCTATTCGCTTTTTTATCTTTTCGAGGACGATCGTCCGCTTTTTTTTAACAAGGACGCGCCCCGAATTGATAGCATCGATGTTGATGAATCGACGCTGTTTAGGTATCGTTTCGATGGGCTCGTTTTAAAATGGGAATCGAGGGTCGTTCCCGTTTAAAATGTGTATCGTGCTAATATTGAATATGTTCGCTCTTATAGCGCTTTAATCAATAGTATGTGTTTTCGTTTGTTGCCGAATGTAATGTTTGTATTCAAATGGGAACTGTATTCGATATAACAATGTATGAAATTCTCATTGAAATTTTAAGTCTCATAATGAGAATCGAAATATTCTATTACGACCACATTAAAGCGTGTTTTATAATTACAAAATGTAATGTCGTTAACGTTTTCAATATCAATTAAAATTATAGATATTTACATTAAAAGCTAATTATAAAATTAAGTGCATATGTGTTTCTTTTTGGATACGTATCATATTTAAGAACAACTTAAAACGAATTCATTTCAAATAAAGCGATTCTTCAATATAAATATTTTCTGAATCGATTGTATGATTTCTTAATTCAATTATAGTATTGATATCTCGTAACACTTTTTTCCATTGAATATTGTTTCGAATATGTGCGTGTCGACCTGCGACACGATGAGGTCGCCGTCGGGCATAAATCTAATGCGCTTCGTATGATTTTTCCGATAAGCTATTTTATCAATTTCAATATCGAGTTATTCGATTTTCCCCATTCCATCTACCGCTCGTTTCACATTTTCACGAGTTTTACTCGCCCGCGTTGCCTCGGAGCATCCACCCCCAGCCTTTTTCACCTCAGTCTTTTTATTGCCACCCCGGATTCGCCGTAAAAGATTCACAGCCTCCGACTATTTTACGGTAGATCGGAATATCGAAACAATCCCATTCCGGCGTACAGAGTGACCGCAAAATCGCTCTATAAAACGACCTTTGTGTTTTCGATATGGTGTGTCTTTCATTTTTTAGAATACGCCCTCTTTGAACGAAGAATCCGTAAAACTTTTTGTCTTTTTTCCCTTACGATTTTTCATATACGTTTTCATTATGTATGAGTGAAGATAAATAGTTTCATCTAGCCCGTTGATACAGTGTATATGTCAAGAGTTCAAGTGTTCACTTTTGTTTGTGTATACCCATACTAGTTTGGGTATACCCAAATTATCGATTTTAGTTTGAATGTCAACTCAAATTTTACCAATATTCAATTGCGCCTAACCTAAAAACAAACGTCAAAAGTATCATGCTTGGGTTAGGTTGGGTTAGCGTTGTAGCTTGAGTTGTGAAAACGTGTTCAAAACAAACTCTCGTTCAAACTGACACGACGGGTAGACATTACATATTCTCGATCATTAGTTGACATTCCAATTTCCACCTTATTAATATTTAGCATAAGAGTGTTATCTGAATGCAAACAACTTAAATTGTCGTACCACATTACTAATTGGACTAGAGCTGTTACAAGGTGTATAAATAGACTAGTTTGTATTATACATAAACGAATTGGACACTCAAACTGTAACATATGATTTTTTTTTCAAATTTAAAAATCAATTATTATTTATTTATAGCTTTTGGTACAGTAGGTATTGTGTTTAAACCAAATATAAATGTTTGACCGAAAGCCTCGTAAACTTCGTAATGTATAAATGGCTATTGAAATAATCGACTCTATAGAATTTCTAATTGAAATTGACTTATGTCAAGACGTCGTATAATGTACGAAATACTATGATCGATTTAATTACACGGCGCAATATTTACAAGCGCTTTATTGTTAAGCTAGCAACAATGAACCGACTCTGCAATGAAATTGGAACCTTGGCTGCTGAAACTCTAGCGTTCCGCCATGAATCGACAACCATAGACTATGGCGGAATAAACACGAGGTGGTTTCAGTAATTTCACGGAAACCCAGCCATTAAAAGCGACAGTAAATTGTATACTTTGCGGCGATCAACTGAAACCGCACACTGCGAAAGCGAATATCTAACCCACTTTTAAATATGACATTTGTTCGTGTGCTCGCGGAGCGATAACCGTTCGATAACCATACATCGAGCACATTCGCGTTATGGCCAAATTGCTATATTGCATTCAAAATTTTATCTTAACACATATGTGTATATATATATGAGCGTATGTTTTACCCGTTTACGTAACGCTCGGTATGTTAATTTAACACTTTAAACGCTCGTATGGCACCTTTTACTACCCATTTAACATGTGTGTCCTTTTGCCGTTCTGGCTTTTATGGTCTTTGTTTAGTGTGTATCATTGTTTTTGGTCACTTTTGATTAATTAAATTTCTCATAAATGTTCGTGTCCGTGTGCATATTTGTTTTTGATGCGTGTATAATCGATTATTGAAATGAGTTCAAATATTATATATTAAAAATTCTTTCGAGATACTAAAATTGAAAAATGCATTCGAACACATAATATTTTACCTCCCTATCGCAGCATAGTGACCATAAATTCAGTGTTCGGCATAGTTTAGAACCCATCGTGGCTAACATCGGTGGATCGTAAATCAAATCGTACGAAAAACTGCATATTCGACGGTCCAAACTCGACGTGAAGATTTGACCATCTGTTGCAGCCGTTTTGCATGGTACCCCATCATACATCATGCAAGTTGTCCGATTTCATGCTGGAGTCCGAAGGCTGAAACCTCCCCTCGGGCCGTCGCCGCGAAGCCTTCAACTTCCATTCCCAACGAAATGGGCCAGTCGTAAAGGCAACGTTTGGGAAAATTCGGAATGGGCACTGGGAGACGCGACACTCGTCCACATGTCAACATAAGCGTGTGGTAGAACGTGTTCAAAAAGTTTTAATTCATATTTTTAAAGCATTTCGTTTTTTAAAATATGCCGCAATACATTTATTATCGTCAAAAATTTAATCAAAAGTTTGAGATTTGATGCTGAAAGTTCATCGCATCGCTCCATTTGAATTTAAGAAAAATAATATTAGTTTTAAAGTAAAGTTTAATTGAAAAATATTGTATTTTCAATTTATATATTTTTGCTTATTTGTTTAGTTTTTTTATGGGATGTGTGAGAAAATTTTGAGTCAACCTGTGTCACGTGACACACTCATATATAAAATATCAAAAGCGCGGTCGGCGCACTCAAAAAGGGCGCGACGAAAGGGTTGAATTAATCCCGGCGGATTCCCGAAATTTGATAAATGCGATTTTACAGTGAAAATTTCGCGTTTGCGAAATCGCGGCACGTCCACCGCTCGTTAATATCTCCGGTCATGACGTTCGAACGCACAACAATAATTATAATACAATGCGTGGAGACGATTAAAAAAATAATATATGTAACCGATTAATCAACGGAACGAGCGAAAGTTATCGAAGACGAATTTCCGAATTTACGACACGCAAATTCGAAGCGAAACCGCCGAATCGTCGCTTCGGACCACGGAATCCAAACCGAGTAGTGATTTATTGTCACCCTACTGTGTACCGTTGCCGCTGCAGTGACGCGGCAAATGGATACTCGCCTGCTTGTTAAGACTCGAAGGGAAATGTTTTTGTTTTTGGCCCGTTCCGACTCGAAAACCTTTTTGCATATTAATTAATATTCAGTTATCATAACGAGTTGACGTAAATATGTATGACGGAGGCGTGTGCTCGATTGTTATTTTCTGTGACGTTGTTTCGTTAAATTGAATTCGGATGTTTAAACGTTTATCTCTTTTTCTGATGAATCCGTATTTAAGTGAGTACTTTTTTTAGATATTGTTTATTTATAGAAAGAACCTGCGTCTGATTCATAAAATTGTGTTTGTTTTCGTACATTTTCTATTTCCTGTTTTGCGACGTATTCAATAAGACGATTCGATTCAATATTTTTGCTGTAGATATACAGCTTCTTTTTCATCAATTATCGATACAAAAAATTACTATATTTCAAAAATTAATCGTGAATTATATTTATTTTATACTTATAATAAAATTGCTAACTAAAAGTGACGTTTCGAATTGAATTGTCAATATCAAATGTGTATCGTTCAATAAACAATAATAATATTGAACAAATCAACTAATATTTATAATACAAATTATACACCATCTCGCTCCGAGGACGCAACGAAAAACAATACATTCCAACAATATATTATTACGACGCACGAAATTTAATTCGGAATATACAATCTAATACAGTTCTATATACAGAAGTGGCTCGTGCAATATTTTTCCAATGATTTCTTTTCAACCGTTTCGGGCGTCGCCGCGCAACAGTGGGGAGAGACGAAGAAGTAGCACGAGCAGAAGAAGGGCGGGTGTATTGTTCCTTTGATCCGTATCGAGCGGCCTTCATCCACTGTTATCACATCTGTCATTCTCCTTCCGCATCCGATCCCGCCCTTCGCAGGGCGGCATCTGCGTTTGAACTTTTCCCCGCCGCTGGTGGGCGGCATGTAAGGGCGCGTCACGTACTTTCTCTTTTCTGTGCGTAGCACTTTCGCTACGCAGAAATCTACGTTTTTCTTAATCAATTTAGCCTGCGGGGGTGTTGGGAGGGAACGGAGGAGTCACGCGAAAGAGTCGGCTTTTGTGGAACGAAAGGTCACACGTGATGGACGGCTGTCAATAATGTATTGATGAGATGATTCGTTGCCGTTGTGTACGTGGTATGGTTTATAGTTTTTTTTTTGTAATTTATTTATGTGCAATTCGAGATTTTTATTTGTTTTACGATTGTACGATTGTTTTCAAGAAAATGTGTGAATTTAATAATATATTTTAAGTATAGGTTGAAGCGTATTGCCGTGTTCGTTAGTGCTTGTTAATTATTTACGTATACTTTGTGATGGATTAACGATACGTTTGCTCGTCTTGTAGCAGCGAGTTCAGTTGAATTTCGCCTTCATAATATGGAAGCGTCTGTGTTTCTAATTCGAGCTATTCTCTGTGTTTTCTCGTTTCCCGTAATTTTTATTTAAATTTGAAAAAGTGTGTTTAACTTAATTCGCGAACGAATTAGTCGAAAAACGACCAGCTTTAAATTACGACGTACAAAGTTTTCCGTTCCTACGAGTTTTCTTTGAGTTGAAATATGTATAAAAAAATGTCTTATTAAACAAATGAACTGAACAAGACGACAATGGGCCTCGGAAAAATTGAAATTAGCTACGTCCGCCTTTTCGGTGAAAAGTTTCGAAATTTTCATCGCAGGCGGCAGAGGGAGAGAAATTTCATCAATTGATAATTCGAGTCTCCGTTTCAATGATTGCACAACCTAACCTATATATAAAAATAGCAAAAAAAAAATCTTCTGTCATTTATACAACCTCTTCATATAGATTTATATGCCAGCTATCGATATCTGTCGCATCCAATCGAGGCGGATCGTCAATCGTGCGACAAAAGTGGCGTCTTCACTCCCGCAGACGTCATACATAGCGTTTTTTTGCCTTCCCTCCGACATTCCTCGCCTCCGTGTTTTTTATCGGCTCCCTCCGGAGGGCTGCGGCCCGCGTCTAGGGACTCTCCTTTCTATCATCCGAAATAATATTTTTCAATATGTTTTCATCCGCGTCAAACAAATTGTGGATCTGGCGCACGTCGGGCGGGACGCGCGCGCCGCGTGAAAACGCCGTTATTACGCGAACTGTCAGTTCGAATCTGGGGAATATAAAGTTTTCGGTCTCGAATGTTTGTCGTGCGTTTACGTGATCTTTTCTGTCTCGCGACGGTCGGTTCGTGTGGAAATGCCGGCGTGGAAAATCACGTTTTCGTGTTCTCGGAGGCTGTGCGCTGTTTGCTCTGCACGCATGCCGCCAAATTTCATTATAAAGGATGTGGGATTGGATTTTTCGCAGGTTTTATTCGATTCTTTTTATGATTCGTTCATTGAAGCGTATGGGTTTTTGAAATTTCAATATTGGAAATATCGGTATTATATTTTTTTATTGAAATATTGACAAAAAATTGTTTTTGGAAAAGTTTTTTATAATATGAATTTTGATTTATTAATTAATATCAATATTTTCGTTTATGGATTACGGATTTTTTAAATATATTATTTTAAGCACCATTTGATTTGATATATGTTTGGATTTAATTAAAAACATCGTCAATAGCAAGGATGCCCTCGGCGACTGGACGCGTTAACGCTGGGATTAAAATTAAAATTTTCCTCAGACTTCCGTTATTAATTTTGTCCGGAATTCCAAAAACGGCCGGATATTTTTTAATCCAAACTCTTGTATTTTTTCGTTTACCACTTGTCGAAAAATATATTAAAGATATTTTCAAATTAATAACTAGAAGTAATACCTAACAATTTAGTTACCAGACAATGGAATTATTTGAAAGTAATTCGTTTATTATCTTCAGAGTACTGGTCAATTTGAGTGCGGTTATTCTCCAAACCCCTTTCGCACATGCACAGGGTGTTGATATTTTCTGCCGCAAATTTACATATGAAAATAGTGTTCCGGAACCATAGTGTGCATCGTGCTCGGAGACGGGACGTGCATTTTGTTCCTTTGATGGCGTTTCCGGTCCGATGCCCGCTTTCCGGCCGATAACGGGCCCATTGTTTCCCCCTGATGTTAGGGAAAACTGGGAAACAAGTGGGAAGTGATGCACCAAAAGGATCAAAATCCTACTAGACCGAATTTTCCTATCCTAGTTCAGTTGGAAGCTGGTTAGTTTGAGTTTTCAAAATAGTCGTTCTAAATAGTTTTATTATATCGTTCTAATTAGCAGTTAACTCTCGATTTACATTTTATTACGTGGTTGGTGAAAATTTGAATATTTGTGGAATATTTTAGGAAACAATGTAGCGGTACATGGCGCGTGGGCAAAATACGATTGTGCAGATATGTACATCACATATAGGTATTACGATATTATATTATAACGGGTCCTTTGTATTGGAACGTTATACTATGAGCTTTTTTAGGTTTTCCAATACTGTTGGAGTGTCGTTTATATTAATTTAATTTGATTCCCTCATGTATGACTGTTTTCTTTTGTGTATTTTGAGTGGATGTGTTTCAGGAGTCATTGAACTTTTTTGTCTTTCTTTTTCTCGTTTTAATTTAATGTTTTGATATCGTGTTTGCTTTTTTCTTTTATTTCACACATAAAAGTGAGTATTTTCTTTCATGAAAAAGCATTTAATGATGAAACAAATTTAAAATTTTTCTACTATACACTGTTTCTCATACCGATTATTTGTTTTATGAAGTTTTTTCCTCGTTTTATTTTCATTAGCATATATCTATATAAAGTTTTTCAAAGATTGTCATCAACACCTTTAAACGGTGTCACCAATATGATTTTCAGCTTTCAGTTTTCCATCTTCCCGAACAAAGCTAATTTTCGAAAGCGACCCGATAGCGAGCGCATAAAGAGGGCTTTCTCCAAAAAAAGTCTTATAAATTATCCCCCAGAACCCGAGAGTGGCTCGCTCTATTATGTAAAGCGAACTCATAATTCAAGCGACATCCAGAGCTCCTTCACGGATGTTTATCAAGTTGAGTCTTATGCCCATTTTTTGATATTCCCTTCTGAATTTTATTTGTCCTTCTATTTTTCATTTCTGACCCTCTTTCAACGGCTCACTGATTTGCAGTAATCCTATTTCGTTACTTAGTCATGTCACTTGGTGGCTTATCTCTCATATCGCAATGGTTATGATTAACCATCTATGTTATCTTTTTTTCACTCGCCGATGATGAACCTGTTGTTATTTTTTTTATCGTTTTACAATGTTTTCGTTTATAAAACTTCAATTTGTAGAACATATAATATTGTATTATATATTTTGACATAATAAATTATGCTTATGTCTTACTCATACGTTTACAACTTTGCAAGATATTAAATAAATAAAAAATATTCATATTTTGTACGTAAAATATGACTTGGATTATTCATTTGATATAAATAGTCACATTTATCTGGAAATATATGAAATATGGGAATGTGTTAATCTAATACTCTGAACGGATATTGGTTTTCAACGAGAGAAATATGCTTTTCATACGTTTTTACTCTCTTTTAATCCTTTATGATTAAATTTTTATTTCTGAGGATTTGACGGTCCTTTATGAAAATTTTGAATTTTTTTAATATTTTATTTTATTATAGACTAGTAAATAGGACCGATGTTAATAAAATCGGCTGTGGATTTGTTAAGAAACGGAAAACGATAAAATGTGAAAACCCGATTGTGTGAACCCGAAATGTGTACCCGAATTGAATATTTAATATTTAATTAATAAAATCAAAAAAGTTTCTGTATTTTTTAAGTCGCGAGCATCATTCGAACAGTCCCAGAAATCCGGTATTATATATAGGGGATACTGTTTATTAATTTGTATTTTTTTTTGTTTCAGGTAAGTTTCAAAATAATACTTAGTTAACACCAACACAGATTACTACACTTCGGTGAGTGAAATTAATGAAAATCGATATCGAAATCTCTTACATACAAGCGTCAGCATTACACAGCCCTTCTCTTGTCGAATTATTTTCTTGATTCGTGTTGAGCCACTTCTCGAAATAATCGCATTATTTTGATAAATTTTATCCGACGTTCTTTTGTTCGTCTACCGTCCTTTGCTATGAAATCGTAAGAATTAAAAAGAAAACAACAACACGAAAGAAAAATTCAATTAACGAAGACAAAATAATGTTTTAATAGTCGATTCATCGAAGTTCGTTGTAGAAATAATAATTAAACACTCCACGAACTTTATTTAATCGATCGACTAAAATATTTTAGGGTTTTTATTCAATTAAATCGACACGTTTTTTTACTCACATTTTCGTCTGAAAGGCGATCTATTTTACTTTTTCGTCGACAAATCGAGAATTTAGCGATCGATCTTCATCTTGTGAAAACGTCGTTTTTTTCAAACGGATTATTTCTCCTCGATTGTCCTACATATATATCACACGAAAAAATAAAAACTTCACCCGAAAAAATGAATAATAGACTGTCATCTGAGGGCTTTCCCTTATGAGATTAGAAAAAAGGGGCCATTTGATATGGAGCGTCGGGACGCGCGTATGGGAAAGCCAAATTACCTTTTATTCGCTCACAAAGGGCTTCGCGGAAAATGTGTCGCTTTTTTCCCTTTGACACGGGAATAAATTACGGCCGCGAAACCTTTGCCGTCTCGACCGTTCGTGATTGTGTTAACTTTTTGTTCTAGCAAAGCGTGTATCAAGTACTCTCGATTGCACTTCTGACGTGCATCGCTGTGCCCATACAGATAGAGCTTTAATTTCCTTGAAAGTATTGGTTCAAGTGACTTAATTGATAGTCTAGAAACATATTCAAGTGATTCTCAAATCATTGACTGTTGAAAGTTAATGTAATTTTCCATTTTAACCGAATAAATTTCGTTTATATATTTTTCTAGCAATTATGTTTAATTTTGGTGTAATTTAATATTTAGATTGAAAACTGTCGAAATTTGCGCGTTTAAAAAAATGTAATTAAGACTAAATTGCGTAAATTATTATATTTTCATCATTAATTTTCAGTCTTTTGACCAGTTTCAGTAACGTGATTCGTTTTTGTTCTCAATTTATCCATTATGGTCTAAAAATTAATTTGTTCATATATCGGCATTTTGTTGGAGACTCACAACTTTTGCGTAATCCCATTATTTGACATCGGACTTTCTAGCAACCTTTTGTTTTCGTCTGGGGTTCTGTAGGCTTTGCATTAAAGTTACGCTCTCAGACTAAATAAAATCGCGATTCCTTTCACCGGGAGCCTTTTTTTTTTACTTCGTCTGTTCTGAGTTGTGAGAGTTCGTGGGAGTCGGTCTTTTATTCGGTAATCCTTGAAAGCTCGGACGGTAGACACCGAAGAGGTATATCTTTGTGTTTTTAGACACAAAGGCGTCATGTATCCTCTGGGTCCATCTTTGGATTGTTTTATTGAACAGTATTATTCAAAAGAGATGTACAAAAAAGAATAACGTTTTATCTACTTACGGACGTGTTGTAAGCAATAATACGACTTATGCAAAATCCATACAGTTCCTTGTATATTTTAGATTATTATTTTTTTTATATTTAATGAATATATATTCAAAATTATTTTTGAAACAGAATCTTTAGCGTAAAAATACACGGAACGGCCTATTGTAAAGTTTTCTTCGTGACACAGAAATTTTAATTTCCCTTTGGGAATCTGACGTATGATACGTATACGTAACTCACGGCATATGTGTTTCATAAGATGTGTATAGATAAAGTAAAGAAAGCCTCTTCCGAGCACAATATTTCCCCAAAGGCTTTCTTACATCGTCCGTTATCCGCATTTTCGTATATTACATTAAAATTTAAAAGCCGCACGTCGGAAAATCGCCATGACGAGACCTCAGAGATAATCTATCGTATGATTGACGCGATAAAACTCTACCGTTTTATGTGTGTATATAGTAATAATATTGTTTACATATTACACTTTCGTGTGATACCGTACAAGTACGTTATTGGAACACGCCTAAAGGTGCATTGTGAAGTATTCACCATTCACCAAATTGTATATAGTATTATTTTAATAATTTGATGCATAACGATGCGAATCTCAGAATGTTCTTGAATGCCTTCCGCATACTGCCTGCGATTCAGCTATTTCAAACCTTTTTCATATTCATTTTTTTAAATATTTCTTCGATTTTACTGTCCGTAGCCATTTCTTATTTTTGCATAAGTCGCTCATACAAACTAGTTGGAAAAGTAAGCGTAAAGTTAAATGATTATATAACTTTGATATTAAAAATATAAAAATATTATTTGCTGATTTTTATATTCGTTTACAGCAAAATATTATATGCGTTGCAATATAAAACTATTTTCATAAACTTTAATATTTTTCTCTTGCCGATTCTTTAATCTCCGTCTGAAGTAGATAACGTAAAACCTCTCAAGTTTAATACGTTTCTCGGCACAGACTTCGCTTATACCATATAAATACGTCGACAACCAGTACAACGTATTAAATTCGAAATGCGCAAACGAACACAAATTTTTTGTTAAGTACTCGAAACCGCAGTTCAGCACACCTTCAGAGTAAACACCCTTCGCTTCTAAACGACGTCGGTTTCGTTTGCGCACACTTGCGTTTCGCGCCAAGAACGCACGTAAGTGCGCCTCGTAAAAAATATGACGAGAAATAATTTGGCCGTTCGTCCCTCGCGCCCTTTGTTCCCTCATCCCTTTCCCGAATTGTCGACGAATAAATTGATGCATTCGTCCCTTTCCCAGAGTTTGAATCGTTTCTATTACGAGCCGACGTCGCTCGCGGGCCCCGCAAGATAAATCTCTTTACGTTTCTTTCTTCGTTCGCAGACCGTAAAAGCTTCGTATATCATCTACTCTATGTGTGTTTTCTATACGTCCATTATTATTATTTTTAGTATAATATATATTTGCGAGCTTTTTTTGCTCGGATTTTGCTGTCTGCATTAGGCGTTTTTTGACATCTGTTGATGCGATGTATTATTATTGCATCGCCTGTTAAATCCGTTTTTATTTTGCGAAAACGGTTTATTATTGATCGATTGTTTACGTTGTAAATTTCCAGAGTGGGTCTAAATCGTATTCTCTTATCTGGAAAATATTCTCGACCCTTTTTTATAATCAGTTCGACCAATTTATGAATTTCGGACAAGGAGTTGTCGAGGCGTGCAATATTACCGGGCGTCCGATGTTCTAGCGTTAGGCTACGTAAATCAATTTTCGGTTTATCGTCGAGTGGAATTTTTTGGAAAATTTATTGCAGTTTGTGTTTGGGAGCTGAAAATGCCGCTTTACTATCAATATCTTCCCGTTTTATGTCCTTCGCTAAATCAGACGTGTCACCATGCGATCGGATATGTACGTATCTCTATTGCGTCTTTTAACGTTTTACGACTTACGTTCGAATGCAAAAAAAGAGTATAAAATTCTTGGGTTTATTGCAATGGGAGGAAAATGCAATATGTCAACGTTGCTTTAGTTTTTTTTATCTATCGTAAGATCATTCGTTATCGCAATTTCGATCAATATGTGTTATCTTTATAATGTTATAATGCTACATTCGATCCATTGTTATCATCTTGATGAAAATACCATAAAAGTTTATTTTATATTCGTTATGTAGAACGAACGATACCTTGAACCACTGCGCAATAACACCTTTATATTAGTATATAAACTCTGTAAGTTTACTCATTCGAGCCATTTTGGTCGTTGTGCTGCCCTAAGAAAATATTCATTCATATTGACCGGCCTTGAGAGTATACTAGGGTTCTTCTTCCGAGTTAACCTTAGTTATGCGTTACATATATTAGCCTTTTCTCGTGGGGGTCCTTTTCACGCCGGCGAACTCGATGAAGACGATACGCTACACGAAAGACGAGATTTTCCCTTTTCCTCTTTATTTTCCTCACACTTTTCCCTTTCATATACATTTTTTTTCACGACGTCGTTCTACGAATTTCTTTCTAATATCATGTCCAGCTAGGCTGTATCGGATATTCGGTATATGCTCTGAAAGCGGCTTTGTTATGCGTTCGAATTTTCTCGATTCTTATACAAAGCGACTCAGCCCTGATCCTGCGTGACATCCTCGCTGCGGCGTACTCTAGCTTGGCAGTTTGCAGTTAAAGTTGACGGTAACTGTTAACGTTAAAATGAAGTATGAAAGCGGGAGGAAGGCGTATATGGGCCACTTAGTGTCTACGAGGTTACGCCGTAGCCGGCGACAAGTTGACATTGATTGCTTGAGACGTGCACCATTCACGTATACGTGCTGTTGCTGTGTAAAGTTTTAAATATATTTTTCGCGACGGATGGACCGCTTTTGATAGATTTTGGGAATTTTTCCACCGTCTCCGGCGTAACGAGATAGTCTCGAGTAGAGACATTACGATTTTACAGCGCCCGCGTTAAAAGTACAGCAAACGTTAAGAGGAAAACCGCGTTTTATGCCTCGGTTCGTATTACGACGAGGTCGTTTGAGATGTTCTTGGAGGAATTTTAGGGGCGAGATGCGATTTCCGAAAAGGTATTTTGTAATTCGGCATGCAACTCAAAGCGATTTTGTCATTTGAGAAATCGCTGTGCTATAGAAAGAATCCTTTCTAAAGTTTTTTATCACTTATATTATATTTTTTCAAATATTATAGAAATTGATGGTTATGATTTATTCTTTACTATAAAATATCCAATAGCTGTTATATTGACAGTGATAAAAGAACATATTATTCGTAGTTCTTTTATAGAAATTCGAGTGAATAATGGGTAATATAAGTGAGCTAACTTCGTATTTTCTCTAAACTTTCTGATGTATCGATTTTTTTTAATAAACAGCAAAAAGTAATAAAATAGTATTTCGTTTTCAAATCATATCTAGAAAAAAGTTCACTCATACCTAAATCACAATTTTCATCATAGTCAACGTTTCAACTATATTTTCCGTCGTCTACGATCAGAAAACGTTCATTAATGTATGAAATTGTATTAATCTCCCATCTATTTACATAGTACTTAGCGCAGACATACCCAAGGCGTCTAACTATAGACGTATCGTGATGCGAGGCAGATGTTTGCCCGTCTGCCCCGTAGCGTCGTAGCTAATGTCTACGCCATAATTGCGTTAAGCCAAACGTGGAATCGCGATGCATTCTCCTATCCCTCTTGTCTAACATCCCAAACGATCCTCGGGTTGCCTCGGAGGGCGGCAGGGCTGTCGACCGAGCGGCAGAGCCTCCGAGTGGGCGGCAAGGGTGTTTCGCCGGAGACGAGAAGCCCTCCGGGGAGGGCCCCGAACCAGGCCGAGTTAACGTTAATTGAATGCTATCTGCTTATCTCCCTTACAAACGTGAAATTTATACGGCGTTAAGTAAAAGAGGTTCCTCGAAAGTTAATTACGTTTATTATGTACGACTCCGGGCCGGGGGCCTGCTCTCGATAATCGTCGCGAGAGTCGCGTTTAATTAATTTTCAAATATAAAAAAATTTCTCTGATTGTCCTTCTGTTGTCGGTTTGGCGTTTTTGTTTGCGTATGCTTTCACTCTTTAGGGATGAATTTTTTTTATTGTGTTTATTATGTTTTTGTGTCAAGGCTTGTGGAATGTCACGTGTAAAAGAATTACAGTTGATTATTCCATCTGTTGTCACTATTGCATGTTGAACCAAGTGTATAATTTGTATCTATAGTATTTTTAACATCAATTAATCGTGATTATACCACAATTTGCTTTATCGAACCGGCGCATAAACTCGCCATACAATTGAATTTGAAATCAGACCGTAGCACCTTCGAATATTACCCAACGCCTTTACTCATCGACTCGTCCCCGACCGACCATTAGAGCTTCCAAAATCAGATCACTTTAACCACTAGACCACCACCTCCATCACGTTCGACCTTCCACCCGCCCCCCCTGCGGCGGAGTCAATCAAAGCGGAATTAACCGCCTTCTTGCTTTCGTGTAATTAGATTTCGACTCGCGTCGCGGGACCACGATAACCGGAGGACCCGGCCGTCGACTTCTGACCCCTGCGGTCTCCGAAAGCCGGCTATCGGCCGCCATTGTCGAGTTATTAATATCGCGGCGACCCGCAAGAGGCACAGACGGATGGGGCCCGACCGCCGTCCCCTGGTCCTCTCCGCGAGGTCGTCCTCTAAGTTGACGCTGGCTCCGAGCAGAAGTTGCAGAGTTTGTTTAAAGTGCGTGTTCGAAAGTTGGG
>JAOXNN020000042.1:2837280-2848139 GCA_028571205.2 Hydropsyche betteni | reverse complement strand
GAGGTCGTCCTCTAAGTTGACGCTGGCTCCGAGCAGAAGTTGCAGAGTTTGTTTAAAGTGCGTGTTCGAAAGTTGGGAACTAGCCGAAAAGCGATGTCGGATCTGCGCTTCGGATTGTTGTGACGAGTCTTTGTGCCGTTGAGATGCGAAGGACGTTCACGCTCGAGGGGAGGGATGGGAAGGTTTTGGGAAGGTTTTCTTATTTGCTCTCTTGGCTGTGCCCTTTTGTTGACTTTTGTCTGTTGAGATAATGGTTTTAATTTGATTGGCTCTTCTTTTATAAGGCTAATTAATATAGAATTTTTATTATACATATAATATTTTGTATGTTTCTATAAATAGTTATAAACGCAATTTTATTAATTTTAATAGATAATTTAGTCTATAACGTTTTAATCGTTATTCAATAAACAATCATATAAAATCGATAAAGAAAAAATAAAAAAAACTGGTTCGTGTAATTTTTTTAATGAAAATATTTATTTTAAAATGAATTGTAAAATCAAATTGAAATTCATACACATTTTGTACTGTGCTAACCTTTGTTTATTCTGACTTTTAATATGATATTTTGAATAATACCTTGTTTCATTTGTATTCGTGTTCAAATGCGGCAGTATTCAGGATTGTGCTTCAACGATTGAAAATGTATAAAAAGACGCGAGAGAATTCTCATTTATGTTCATATTTTTTTCATTGGACTTTTACGCTCGAGAAATTGTAAATACAAACGAGCAACTGTCGGTTCATTCAAAAAAGCATAAAGATTTATTTTTAGGCACATCTAGTTGAAATATATGCGGAATTTTCTCAAGAACACACGAAAATTTAGATGAGATTCAAATGTTATAACTTGAAAGTCGCTGATTTATACAAATATTATGATAATTTTTTTTTTGTACAAAAAAATAATATTCTACTCCCGAAATCTTTTCATTTACAAAACGTTATATCCGCCAAAAACAAATGTTCAACTTCGCCATACGACAGCGGCGTCAACAAAAATATCCCGAAACGACCTCTTTGTCGACGGGCGACCGCGCATGAAATTGATTACGACGCATCGATGTTTCGCGTTGCGCTTTTTTCCCTCTCTATTATCGCACGAGCTTTTCCGACCGACGGAGCTTCGCCGCGAAAATCCCGGAAAATTCGCCGCCTTTGAATATCGCGTTTCTTTTGTGGGGCGGCGTCGCGACGTCGAGTGTCTCCGGCGCTTAATGGAAATTGAACGTTTTCTTCGGCGATAATCATTATTATTCGAGAATTTCGGCGAGCACTCGGGGCGTCGAATTTTCGCGAAACACTAAACGTGGCTTCGCGCTCGATTGTCGACAAGGCGAAAGCACCGGCGGAGCGAAGTCTTTTGTGATTGTGCGTTGTTGTGCTTTCGCTGCGACGTCGGCGAACGAGAGATTCGGCAGATTTCGGCGAATTAATCTTGTTTCGTTATCGAAGTTGTCGTAGGGTGATTATCGGTTTTGTGTATTTGACTTCGCATTAGGATTTGTGTTCGTATATCATTTTTAATGGTTGTATTCCGATTGCCTTGTAAATATTTTGATTTATGTTTGCGATTTTATTGTGTATCGTAGTGTAATTTATTCACTCTAAAATTATCCATAAGTTTTTGTTTAAATTATATATTTTGTACGTATAAAATGTTATATTATATGAATCGTGAATATTCTTAATTTTTCCGATAGCTCCTGAATAGATAGAGCTCTCTCAGACAAAGTGTGGTTTAGCCAAATTTGCACATAAATCGATTTTCAAGGAAGAAACTTTCTGTGTGTATTTTTATACATTTGTATGGTTCTTTCGTTCTTCAAATGGTTCGTAAAAATTCTAAAATCCTCTCAGTAATATTTTTATGAGTATCGTTTTGTATCTGCATTATGTATTTCGATGTGATCCATATTTATGAACAAGAGCTATTATTGTTTTGAGTTCATGTATTTTTTTCTCCCTAAAATTGTATTATTTTATGTTTAAATTTTAATGTATTATCGTATATCGATTTTATTTTATGGTTTTTGTTTTGTATATTTTAGTTTATTTTGTATGAAAAACATATCAACTGGGTGAAATCCCTGCACAGACATTATGAACGCCGTCAACCTTTTTCAAATTGCATTTATTAAAAATAAAAATTCTACTGTCCTTTGGCGTCAGGGGTGTAATCAAGGCAAGAATAACAACAAAAAATATGTTTTCATTTTTTTCAAATTTCGCTTTTCATTCGGATGAGAATAAAACTTGATAAAAAATTCTAACTGACATTTCATTTGCACAATTATAATAGTTATATGATCCGATATATCAATGAAATTTCATTACTTATTTTTATGATCAAGTTGATGAATATCATTGAAGATTAACATTTACCTAACTGATATCTTCAAGTAACACTAAAACGATTTAATAACCACGCACCATACATACCTGTTCATATTAAGCTGAAAAAAATTGGACATTTCCCGAATCAGGCAAACGAGCCGCAAAACGGCCCGCGGGTCCGAAAGGTCGCGTGAGCACCAAAATGGCGCTCCGCCGGACAAATACAATTAACATAAAACGGAGCGCAACGTCTGCGCTGCAGATAGTGTCCGAAATATGGTCGCCCTACGGCGTCCCTTGTCCCGGGTCCCGGGTCCCTAATCTGGAAGCGACGGCAGTAACGGCCTGGAAAAAAGTCGCATCGTTTTTGGGCGCTTTCGCTAACACCAATTACGAGTTCGCCCCCGTGCGCCGCTGAGTAATTTCTTTTAATAGTATGTGCTTTGCATGTTGTTCTTGTTGGGTTTGGGTTGAGTTTTAATGCATACTAAAGTATTCTTTTTAATTTTGATGGGTGTTTTTTTGAATTTATTATGTGTCGGTGTATAGTTGCGTTGTTTAATATGTTTTGATGTCATTGAAATATCATTTGGATTGAAATGTGAAAAAATACGCGTTCGACCATTATTTTTTTTTAGTTTTAATGATTTTTATATGTAAATGTATTTTTTCAAAGGACGTTTCGCTTTCGATCGATCGGTCGACGTATTCGTGTCGGAATGTAAAAAAATATAGGGAAAACAATGTCCAGCGACAGATTTCGCTATCGGATCTCGCAATCGACACGCGATTTCTTAATTTGACACACTCGGTCACTAAAAGCGAACTTGGATTGTCAATTTTTGCTTTCAATTCGATATATATAGTGCTAGTCGGAATAATTTTGCACCGGTCCCAATATTTTAATAAAATATTTGACTTATTGAACTCGGGAAAGTTTCGCCATCATTAATTCAAAAAATTATAACAGGCCGCGTATCCACTTTGCGAAACAGTAATCAATTTTCAAATGAGACTAGGTCGTACCGGAGCTTTCAACCACCCTTAGGCATGACTTGCAGATGGCCTCAATTATGCAGACGGCCGCTGGGACCTCCTGTACTAATGTATTCACCTTATTACGGCCCTGTCTGTGCTCACGGGATTCGGGTTCGCGACCCAGCCAAAGCCGGACCTACACTACAAATTTCATAAAGCGTCATCGTAGAATAGAATAAAGGGAGTGAAAACTCGAATTTATAGCTTTTTATTTTATGCAAAACAGGAGAGAAAAGATCCGGATATTATTTAGTTGTTTTTTTTTGTTGTATGGAATCCATTTTTATTAAATTTCTATATTGTAAATATATATATATCTAATTTTATAACACGATGTCGAAATTTTCATGATTATGTAAATTTTTGTATTGAAAATCAATGAATTTGCTTCGATTTAATTTCATAAAGATTTCAGATCATAAGTGATTTGACAAATACAATATTCAAAATTTTAATGGTGAAGGTTATTCTCTGGAGTTGTTTCACTCCCTTTGTGCCCCGTTTGCTTTCCGGCACGGTTCCGATTGCTCGCCCCCCAACCATTTATTTATTCATTAATTTATTCGTTTTATGTATATGTAAGTAAGGATGTCCTTCCTTTTCATCTTCAGTCGGTTACAATTTCTTACCATGTTTCTGCCTGTGCGTGCCGTATGAATATACACGAGGTCTGCTCGAGTGTCGCTCCGGTTTTCCGGTTCTAGAAAACCGCGTTATTTAAATGCCGTTCGCTTTTTGATAAATTGAAAGAATCTTTTGTGGGCTCTCAAGGGAACGGAATGTTCGTTCGGTTTATGTGCGATGTGCTCTCTATGTGAGAAGTAACTAACTATATTGGATTGGCTCTGTGAAATATTTATTACATATATTAATTGATTCTATGTATGTAGAAGGATTTTTTTCGTCGATTTTATGATATATATGAGGTATATTTTATTCTGTCACAAACAGTATTTGATCGACTGTAGTAATAAGAATTTTCAATTTACATAATAGTTGAATAACAGGTGCACATTTTGACATAATGCTCTTTATATATTGCATATCAAATTTCAGTTCTACACTTATCGAAAGCAAATATAAACGAAAAGAATGTATGATATAATTTATAATTAACACGTTTAAGTAAATATTATATTATAGATTTGTAATGTTTCAAAAAATGTAGTGTAGGATTATTATACTATATTTACTATTTCACTTATACTTGCGATTTTTCCCATATTTAATACGGTCCATATTTTATTCGGTAGTGTATATTTTTTTTGTGGGATCGTTCCTGAAACATAAGATATTCCGAATATAATGGGATCAAACATTATTGAGATTTTTATGTGTTCGATGCATTCTCCTTTTTCATATTTTCGCAAAATTAGATTCAGACTCGAACGTAAAACCACCAATAATCGATGATTATATTACAGGGTGCTGCGTAAAAGCGACCGCAATAAAATCCTTTATTTTTTCCGTAGGTTCTTCTTATTCAGACGTTGCGAAATGTTCTCAGTTTTTATTGCATAGAAGACGAAATCGGATGTATAAGCATTTTGGTGGTGAAAGCCGCTTCGAAAACTTTCAGGTTTTCGTAATGAATCGATCGGATCTCGTTTTCGGTATTTTGAATGTTCAATTCCTTTCCCTGCAGAGAGAAAGGGAACAGGAGAGTCTTTTAAAGTTTCGCATTTCTCATCGAGTGCTATCTGCATTAAATTTCAGGGTTTCGTCTAGCCGATAGAAGCTCTCCATGTTCACGCTTTATGTACTTTTCTTTCTCGAGTGTATACTTTTATCTGGTGCACTGCATATAAAACTTTTTTCACGCCCGTTATCGAATCCTAAGGAAGCTTCTTTTCATTGTTGTTCTTCGCTTGCTATGTTTTCCTCTTCACGCTGAAATGTCGAAAATATTTTTTGTGTTTTTTTTTTGCTCTGGTTATATTTTGAGCTTTTTCGCTTTCCATTTCGGCGAAAACCACTTTAATTTAAATTTAGAAATTTTCTTTTTTGTTCCCGAGTCGGCTTCTCCACCCTTTTCGAATCCTCTTTCCGACCAAATGAACGGATGGCGGTGACTTAATGATATATTGCCGGATTATTAAAATTTTAAAATCTTTTCTAGGTATTTTCCAATTAAAATCATGTATCATAAAATATCTATAATATAATTAAATTATGATTGAATAGAATCATAATTTTTTTTACATATTTTTTTTTCGTAATTATGATTGATAATCGAACCTGTTTGATAGCAAAAATTGAATAATATTATTTAGGTGTATATCGCATATTATTCTCGTGGAAAAAAAAACAATTATCGGATCATTATAAGTTGAACGAGCGTCCCTTTGTGAGGCGCAAATTGAAATTTCTTCACAATAAATTCGTACGGTAGGTGGATGTCCCGTCTCGCCGACTATAGGTGAATATGGGTCAAGGGTGCCGATCCCACACCACTGAAAATTCATTATCCCAATTGATGGTCCCCGAGGCCTTCCATGGTTCGGGGCAATTAGGGACCTTCCCGTTCGAACCCTTGAGCTGCCTATGAAAAATTGTTTCGTACTCATAAGCAATTTATAAGCGCCGCTTCGCGTACCATTTATTTATTTAACGCGAAGCGTACACCGTGCACGAGTTTAGTTCTGGCTAGTATTCGAATCACGTTTCGCTTTTTTTTCGTTTTCTTTCTTTTTTTTTCCACGTGGGATGAGTCTTCTTTTTTTGCTGATATCATCCAGCTGAGTCCCGTGCCCAATAGCCGCCTGATCGATACGTTTTCGAGTGCTTTCGTTACTTTCAAATGTTCTTTGTAACGTTCGTCATTTTAAATCGTTTACGATGGTTTTCAAATATATACTTTGAACCCTATTTTGGTTACCTTATAAATATTATTTTTTTCACAATATTTATTTCAAATGACTTTTTTATTAAAAATAAGTGCGTTTTTTATGTAATGAGCTATTTTTCACGGAAAGTTAATAAAAATTGCTGTTAATAATAAATGAAGTCACGTACAGTACTAGCTCTATCGATAGTTCAAATATGAACATGTCAAAATGTGTAACAAATGTTGGGTGTGCTATTAGAGTGCCGTGCAAAAGCGTACTCTCACAATATTTTATTGGGGCGGTCAAATACGACATATATGGGAAAGTAAGTACATATTTATATTTTTACATGCGTAATTGGTCGTATATTGGGTGTACGTTTCACGTGGAAAGTAATAAAGTGCGCATGAACCGACTTATAAGACCTAATTTTCCGTTTCGTTCGTTTCGATTCGTCATGTTTGCGGTCGTCCCATGTTAGCAACGAAACCAAATACGACGAATTTGGTTCTACGTGTTTCTACTTTATTACTTTCAAGATTCAAAACCGTTATAAAAATCATTTGCCTGAATATAAATTATATTTTTAATTCTTAATACGTGTGCACTTTTCAGTTTCTTGTATGCCACGTGTTGAACGTATTTTCCCCCAGCGTCTGTTGACTCTACCTAATGTATTCGACTGAAATGGTTTTCGGCAAAAAACTAAATTCGACCGTATCTGTATTTTGCGATATATAAAAGTTTCCCACTATTTCATTGTAGAATTTACTTTCGATGTCGATCCAACATGTACAATGCATTTTGCGTGTGTGCGAAACAGAGGCGTGCGTTGCTTTTCGGCGCAGTAACTCAAGTCGACTGGCAACTTTAGTATTGGATGTTGTTTTACGGAGTTTCCCTACAGGGGGTCGGAAAGCTGCTCGTGAAGCAAGAAAGTCCAAAATATTTCATATTCCCACCATTTTGTGATGTACGTTATTGTTAGACAATGTATTGTACGTGTGTTATATAAAATATTTAATGTTGATTAAATATTTACTATTCAACCGTTGAATGTATCGATCACAAAAGTTCAACTAATGTATTTCTGTCAATATAGAAATGTGATTGTGTATTTTTAGCCTGCAAAATCATTAAGAAAAAAAATATTATTGATTCAATACTCAGCTCTTTGAGAATTAACTTTACCTCATCAAGATCTGAAATAGATGAAATGGCGGAAATCGTTTTATCTTGCGTAGGCTGCATATGATGATGACATTAATTACACAGCGAAATATCCGATGATTAGTAGATATAGAATCGACCTTAATTACATTATAAAATCTAAAATAGCATTTACATCAGAACATTCCGTGTTTGATATTTATGTACGGCCCGAAAGTTGTCGGTGAACTACTGCCACGTATCCGCGACCCACCTGCAAATTTATCTTCGAGTTCGCCAAAGAAGAGGAGTGGAAGGAACCGCACGTCGAAATATATCATATTCTTTTGGCACAACGACACGACACGATATATTGCGGGAAAGTGGCACGTATCTCGCGTGCTGTGTACTCACTAACGTCGTAAAAAAAGCCGGAAAATTCTACTTCATCCGCGCCAAAAAGGAAGTATTCCGAGAGTGCGGTATCGCGCGTGTATCGGCGGCGCGCCTCGCCCAAACTTTCTAAAGCCTCCGAAAACCGGAGTCTGGGAAAATTTAATACGTTTCGGTAGAAAGGGAAATCTTTTCGGCGAACATATTACGCAATTTGTTTAAGATGCAGAACGGTTTCCTCGTGTTTATTATATTTAGACGCGTATAATACGAGGTTAGGTCTTGTTCGCGTTTGTTATACTTTATTAGGTTTCTCGTTTATCACGTGCGCGCCCCTTAGAAAGGTTCATATTTTTTGCACGCGCGTCTAAAGTACCTATATTTGTTTTCGGTCCTTTGCTTACGTGTTGTGTGCACGCGTATGGCGAATTCATTTAAATTTAATTTATATGGTATGTACAAAACCCGAAGAATGCGTTCGGAATTGTTCATGAGTTGACAGAGATGATTAGTTGTACTATTATATATTCACGTAAATTTAAAATTAAATAGTAATATTCTTTATTATGAAATGATAACTAAATTAATATTAAAGCTAACTTCAAGATCGATTTTAAGTTAAATATTTTCTCTAGTTTAGCCAGACCAAAAAGAACACTTCACACTCCTAATTTATAAAAAAAACATTTCGTTTTTATTCGAATGCTGTCATCAAAGTGGCACTCGTCACTCTGGTGAGACCCCATCCCTACGCACAAGTGCGGCAATTATTTGCAGAATGTTTCCCTTTGTGAGTAAAACGTTCGCTATAACCGCTTCATGGTGGGCGCGCAAAATCTTGATTTAGCGGGAAAAGTAGGAAAGTAAAAGCCTTCGAATATAAACTCGTCGAAGAGGGGGCAGACAGAGTCGGAAGGGTTGAGAGAGCGAAACCGAATCCTACCAGTCTGAAATATGTGATAGAAATTAATTTCAACCCCTTTCGTTCATTTGATCGCCTAATTGCTCGCGCCGGGCCTAACGAGGTATCCTCTCTTTTCGCATTTGTTCCGCGATCTTTTTTTCGTCCGTATAATTTTTTTATTCTGATTTTGTGATTTGTGCTCTTCTTACGCCATAGTGCGGCGAGCATTTCTTTTTTTCGTAATTTCGAAGTAACCCTACCCCTACCCTAGTATGAAAGAAATTTATGGTTTTCACATTGTTTGTGTGCCGTTATGGAGAAATATGAATCGGACGTAAACCGCATACAACGCCTTTCATTTTGCATAGGTTCATATTAAATGTTTTCATTGTGAATTATTGTTTGCACCCGCGTGTACGTTGTATTGTAATTAATATTTGTATAGTAAACGAATGATGGGCGTTTTGTGTGCATTTTAGTGTTTTTGACGTTGCCATTCGGTTGATGATTGTGTGTTGAGTTTTTGGAATTTATTTGCCAATTATTTTCCCATCGTTAATTACTTTTTGTACATTATTATTATTTTACTCTTGTTATAACAGTGCGAGAAAATTGAATCCAAACACTGTGAAGCGGTTTCAAATTATTTTCGGTGAATTAAGGAGGATCAAAGTTTCCGCTTTAATTAGTTTCGTCGATGACATTTACCTTGTTAATTACTATTTTGTTTCAGTTAAATTTCGAAAATACGTTGTTTTCACGTAATTAATTCCGAAATTTGACGGCAATAACCCAAAATTTCTTGCAATATGTTTCGGCTATTACTTATCGCACAAACAGACAACGTATCGATAATGTCTAAACAATTTATTATCTCGCTCGAAATTGACAAAAGCTCTAGTTGTCACGTACACGCTTTATATACATAACTAACTCGGCACTTATTTCGTTTAGAAATTTCGATTGCTCATTTGATTAACGCTCTAATTAAGAACAGTCCTCGCTCAAAATTAATTCATTTACAAATGACACTAATTAATAATTTTCCCACGGGCTATAATCCGACATTCGTACGACCCTAATGCACGAACTAAGCCTAAAACTCGCGCGAACACGTCGCATAGATAAACCGCTCGAAAAGCACACGCTTCATCAGACTGATGCCACTCTCGCGTTTTATTTATGAAGCACCCAGTTTGGCAATTAACCCCCGCGCAGAGCTTTATCCATCGTCAGGTGCGTTCGTTTCGCTAATTGACCCATTATTTCGTCTGTACAGATTACCCGCGGAAAACTGAACAGCAGACCTGTGTATTCTGGGGGTAACCTACCGTCACCGAATTAGCAGGGAAACGCTTTGCTTTTCATTACTCGTTATCGTATCGTGCCTTTTTGCGGGATATTTTTTTCGGTTGTTTATGCGAAAATATTGAGGTAAGCGGGAGGAGGTTCGTCAAAATTTTATGCTACGATGTTAATATTTTAATTTTTTGACTCAATATTTTAATCCCCTATATATAATAGCGGATTTATGTCTGTCTGTCTGTCTGTCTGTCTGTCTGTCTGTCTGTCTATGTATCACAATGACGCTCGCGACTTTAAAATGATCGACGATCGGTTTTTCGAATTAAAAGCCAGACCGGGATTCGAACCTGGGACCTCTTGTACTATAGTCGAAGAACGACTCCACGACGCTAAACGTCGAATTGACTCGATGTTGTTTTTTTTCTTTAAATATGAATTATAAAATTATTGTTTATGATTCTAATATAGTCTTTATGCGTATGCGCCTAACTTCCATTGTTCCATGTGCATTGTTAATTAATTAATTAATTAATTATAAGTTAGATAGATGTCTCAATATTGCATCACTGATTAATCAATCAATTAATTAATTAATTTTGAGCTACGAACTCTTTCCGATAGATATCTCTGATTAATAATTAATTTAAAAAAAAGCGCGATAAATGCCATACGTCGATTATTAAGCAGTGGAAAAAATATTTGAATCCCCTATACATGTGTATATAATCACTGATGACAGATGCAACAATAAATGAACTGGTTTTATTTATTAAATATATTAAATATATCCAAATCGAGTACGGGCATCGGGTAGCCTATATGTCTCAAACAAATAACAAATGACTACTTTGATTTTATTAATTAAATATTAAATATTCAAATCGGGTACACATTTCGGGTTC
>JAOXNN020000042.1:2784009-2827094 GCA_028571205.2 Hydropsyche betteni | reverse complement strand
CTTCGCCTATACGTCACAAACAAATAACAAATGAACTATTTTGATTTTATTAATTAAATATTAAATATTCAAATCGGTTACACATTTCGAGTTCACACAATCGAGTTTTCACATTTTATCGTTTTCCGTTGCTCAACAAAACCACAATAACGATGTTATTAACATCGGGCCTATATACTAGTCATATTATACACGTAAACTGTAAACCCATATAAAGACCATATTCGCGAAAAAGTCGCGAGCGTCATCGAACAAACGAACACACACACAGAAATCCGCTATTATATATAGGGGATAGGGGATATATTATATTAAAAAAAAAAACATTTAAACCAAAATCAAAAATAAAAACTCATTACAACACACAAAACCGACGGAACGTCGACTCATCACACACACACACACATACATACATACACATTCCCACCAAAATCCCGAACAAACACTCCATACGATAATAAAGCCTCTACCAGCGGTCGCCAACTGTCGGCCTCGCTTATTCAAGAACGGCTTAATGATTCACGAAGCCGAAGCAGAGGCGATCAACTGTGTATCGGCCCCGCATATTATACAATATTCCCGCCGTTGGATTTTGAATTATTCAAAAGGGTCCCCTCGTAATTATTCCGCATAATGTGCGATCGTTTTATGTACGAGTAATTATTCCTGTAGTCTGTTGTTTTGTATCGAGATGGGACGGTTTTTACGGGTTCGAATGTTATTTCGATTTTTGAATGTGGTTTGATATTTTTTTTTCTTCGCGTCCGGTTTTTATCAGGTGGTTATTGGTGAATGTCTTTCGGCACTTGCCGTGTTCTCCTGAAAATAAGACAGGGTCTTATATTAATTTTGTATCCAGAAATCTTGCTAGGGCTTATTTTCGGAAAAAAAGGTCGTGCATACGACAATTTGTACTCCTCGTAAGTATTATATAATATAAAGCATGTGATATATCATTCAACAATGTTTTGCTCATAAATAAATAGTTCAAATGCTTTTTTTAATAAAATATAAAGTTTTAATTAATGAAAAAATCGCAGGGTCAGAAATCGAACAAAAATATGCAAATATAGGTTTTATCAAAAATTTAACAGATAAAATTACAAATAGTCAAAGAAATCAAATAAAAAAATATACATTTTTACAAAATTATAATTTCATGTACAGAGCACCGAACTAGAACCACTGTGATAAACAGTCGCAAGTACCACATTGTGGAATATTTTCTCACTAGTTTTTATTTTCGTGGTAGGGCTTATTTACGGAATAGTATTAAAAAAAATCTTAAAATCACAGTAGGACTTATTTTCGGAGTGGTCTTATTTTCAGGAGAACACGGTATGGAGCACCTTGAGGAAGTTACCATCTTACTTATAGGAACAACTGAAACTGAAACAACAGCTGAAGTGATAGGATGTACATAAGAAGGAAGGAGGACCGATTCAAACGCGCATTCAGCACATACTGGTGTACCAAACGCCGACGACCAACTGTAATTATTGTCACAATCAATCGCGACGCCGGTACATTATATTATTATTTTTATGGCGATCGATAGATGGGGCTTGCAATCGGAACGAGAGATTTTAACTCTCGTTTCCTGGTCAAATGGTTAAATACCAAATTTGAGACGATCGAGTAGATGTTAAAAACGGAATCATACCCTAGCCATACCTGCAGTTTGAAACATAGTCATTACAATTGTTAGTACCCGCAATATACCGCTGTACCACGAGTTGGCTTAATAAATATAATACTATTGTATAATAGGTTTTTGTAAATTATTATATTGATCGCTATTTTGTTTTATACAGAGACGCAGTCGTCAAAAAACTAATCGAATCTGACTACTTTTTATTATTTTCTATAATTTTTTAGTTAAAACTGATAAATTCCTTCATCTTGTATGGACTTTCAAAACAAAAGATCCATTTTGTTTCTTTGACATATTACTAGTTTCGGCAGATTTTTTTGATATAAATATGATATTTAAAAAAAAACAATAATTTCACTATCAAACACTTCTAAAATTTTGTCGATTCGTCTTTGTGACAAAACATGAAATTTTATCAAATTTTTAATGGGTAAAAATTTTGTAATCCTTTTTTGTAATCGATTTTTAAAATAAATTTTAAAAATCGTTATTTTATTTTTGGTATAACACACTATCAATATTATACACTGGTAATGTGATCTTACTAAAATCACTAATTTAGAATCGAAACTTAGGGAAAAGTCGATTTCGGAATCAAAATCGAAATCGGCTCCACTCCTGCTCCGAACATAAACTCGTTGCTCCACTAGCTCCGGATAAAAACCCGTTGCTCCACTAGCTCCGTGCTCCTGCTCAACTCCAAAACTCTGATAAAAACATTGAAAGCATTTTCCAGTGATAATAAATAAAGACACTCACATACACACACAACATATCGTTCAGACTCACTATGGAGTCGTGCCCTAAATCTCATTTTTCATCAAAGTAACCAAACTATCCTCAATTTTCCAGGAGCTGGTCGCCTCCACGCCGAACCAACGCAACTGGAGGGGCATCCTGATAGCCTTGGTCGTCATAGCAGCTGTCTTGGGCCTCATAGTCTTCAGCATAGCTTTGCTTTCACCGGCGGGCGAGGGGGGAGGTCCCAAGGGGCAGCGTCTTCCCTTACAGAAGCTCCTCACTGGACGTCTGAAATGGCAGCCTTTCAACGGGACGTGGATTTCAGGTGGGCTTTTCTGGATTTTATTTTATGCTTTTTAAGGTTTTCGGCATGTCCGAGGGTGTTTGTGGCATGATGAAGGTGTGTAGTGCGGAATTTAAGGGGGCTGATGGTTTTTTTATGGTGTAATAAAGTGTTTTGGTTGATTTTTTTTTTATATTCGTGTGGTGATTTTTGGTTGGAAGGTTGTTTCGTTGATCTATTCTATAATTAATGTTTAATTATGTTAAATAAATATGATAGTTTGATTATGTTTAATGTAACGGGAAATATAGTGTGACTAGTATCAAATTTACGTCACCAAAACATTTTTTTTTTCTTTTTAAATACATTAAAAATATAACATTAAACAAATCGTCCACTAATCAAAACCAATCATTTCAAAACCTATTCAAGAAAACCCATTTTTAGCATCATTAAAATAGGGTGAACATATAATATTTCCCGGAACCCAAAACGCTCCGCAAAAAAATGTTCCCGCCTGTATAAAAAAAAATTGTCGAGAAGGTTTTTGTATCATTAAAATAGGGCGACCATATTTCTCCGAAACCAAAACGGGACGGTCCACAAAAATTAAATAAAAAAAATAATCTGATTTAAAATTTAAATCTCGAGCAACGCCGAATACTACCGCTAGTATCCCCTATATATAATAGCTGATTTCTGTTTGTTCGTTCGTTCGTCTGTGTATCTGTGTCGATGACGCTCGCGACTTTAAAATGATCGACGAGTCGATACGATTTTTTTTTTTTGCGGCTATAAAATTATTCTTCATGCGTATATGATCTTTATGCTTATACATTTAACGTCTATAATATCATGCTTATATAGCGTCTCTATTGACTTATGCAATACGTCGATTATTACGCGGTGAAAAAAATATTTGAATCCCCTATACACGTATACAATCACCGATGACAAATAACAAATGAACTATTTTGATTTTATTAATTAAATATTCAAATCGGGTACGGGCATCGACTTTACAATAAACACATACACATCCCGATGTTATTAACATCAGGCCTATATACTAGTATGTGCATGTTAATAGATCGACGAATTTTGAAATAAGTAAATGTTTGCGTGTGTGATCATACTTTTGGATATATGAGTCGAATCGAGAGTCTATTTTCGGGAATATCCAATTTTTTTAATGTTTCGGAACCTCGGTATTAAAAAATTTTGAGTTTTCAGATACACTAATTTTAAATTGGTGAATTTTAAAGTTGGAATAAATTTTGAAAAAATTGCATAGTATTTTCAGCGTTTCTTAAGTTGGTTGAAAGAATATGAACGAATAAATCGTATTAACTTCAGTAGTATATTTTATTATAATAAAAAAACAGAAGAATATTTATTTTAAAAGTTTTAATATAGGGTTTTTATCCAATAATTTAAGCATATTCTATAACTTAATTATTGTGAACTTAGAAAAAAAATCATATTAATTTAATTAAATAAATCAAAATATTCTGCGCACATAAATTTTTACATAATACCATTTCAGGAAAAATTTAAATTTTAACGCTCCAAGAAAAGCTCCGTTTTTTTTTGCAGGACGAAAGTAACGACCCGAAATCGTTTTACTATACATCATTGGTAATGGTCGTTCGGGGAGTCGTTTTCACCCTCTCACAGTAACATCGCCATTAAAGAAAACACCCTCAATTTTGATTACGGCCAATGATGATGCACAATCGAACTCAATTATTCACATTTTCGCCGCAGTCATTCCGCATAATTGTCCAAACCGATGCAATAAGACTCGATATTTTTATATAAAAAATATCCAAAATACTGCAATGATTAATTTTTAAAATAAAATCACTATCAATGGCTAAAAACAATGAAATGATGGTTTAAAAAACATCCTTAAACTCAATAGTACTTATCAATAAAGTTTTATTAAATTTTTAATCATTGTCTGATAAATTTTCATCACGTTTTGACCACAAAAGTCATCAACAACATTACCGATAATTCCAAAGATATATTTTATCTAATTACCGGTATTATTAGTAGAGGTATGATCAGTAATATAATATGACTATTATATAGGCCCGATATTAAAAACATCGGCTGTGGTTTTGTTAAGAAACGGAAAACGATAAAATGTGAAAACCCGATTGTGTGAACCCGAAATGTGTACCCGATTTAAATATTTAATATTTAATCAATAAAATCAAAATAGTTCATTTGTTATTTGTTTTTGACATATAGGCAAAGCCAGAGGCAGGAAGTAATAAGCATCATATTATAAACGTTAACTGTATACGCATAAAGACCATATTCACAAAAAAGTCGCGAGCGTCATCGAACAGACAGACACGGACACAAACACGGAAATCCGCTATTATATATAGAGGATATAGTTAATCAATTATACAATTTCAAAAACATTTTATTGAAATTTTTTTTATAACATTTCAGGTTCCCGTCCCAGTACCTCAACCATATCCAGTCAAGATCCCAATAATAAAAAACATATACCACCACGCAGAAGACCTCGACGAACCATCACCACCACCAAAAAGACCAAACAGACAAAGAGGCAGAGGAAAACCCAGAGAAAGACCGAACCCAGACAGACGACATCCGAACAGACACCGCCAAAACAGGTACCAGGACAAGCACAGGGACCAATTCGACGAACAGGACGAAATCCATGAACAGTACGAGGAATATTACCACGATGATCCTTATCACCACCGCGGTCATCATCACCACTACGACAGGTTCCACGATCGTCGCCGTCATAGTTAGATGGGAAAAGATTTCGTTTTGATCGAAGAAGAAAATATCAGAACTTTCATTCATGTCGATTTCGTGAAATACGGTTGAATTATGCATTTTATTTTTTCGCCATGGGAGCCGATCGAACATGAGAAAATCTGTGTGTATTTTTCTTTTTCTGAGAAGCATGAGGTCTTGTTAAAACACGAAGAAATTTCGTTTTAAGTTTGCGTACAATACTCGATTGTTCAAAGTCGACAATTAATATAACAATTGTCTCGAATGTCGATTGTTTTTTATTTGTAAAGAATCTTTTAGAAATCATGATAATTTTCTCTACATATCGAAATGTTGTTAATTGAATAGTTTAACAATGCGATCGATTAATTATGTTATTTCTATGCGATTGTGCCACTTTCGATATAAATGATTGGGATAAACCGGTGTTTGTTGTAAATAATATAATATATCGTATTATTATGATTATGTTTTAATGTAGATGCTTTTCGCAACCTTCGAATATTTATTTTCTGAGAATCGATCGTTGGTGTTCTTAGCTTGTGTATCGTTCGTTAATTTATATTCCAACTTTATTGTATTTATGTCATGTGCGACTTTGTTAGATTTATATGATTATTTATACGTTTTTGTATTGTGACTAGTTTGTAAGCAATTTGTTTAAAATTATTAATAAATTTTAATATTTTTTTATTAAAAAACTAGTTTATTATATATTTTTATGAAAAAAGTAAACAAAATCAAATTTTATGGTTTGAAACGATCCAAGAAAAAAGATAAACTTTGAAACCCGATTATGAGTAAAAAAAAACTTACATGTGCATTTCTAGACATAAAATTTTATCGTATATTAAATTTGTGAATCTTTTGAAAAACAAATGTATGATAATTCGACAACTGATCTTATACAAATCAATATTAAAGCATTCGAATACTCAAACAGAAAGTAAGCGAAATTCTATAATAAAAACTCACACTATTTTCTCAGCTACATCCTGATCAATATTGAACATCAAACACTCGTACGAAATGATCCTTTTTTTCTCAAGAGTGGATCAATCCAAAGCCAACTCGGACGATTCAAAATCGCACAAAACACCATAAAAACAGTGGACATCCTTTCAACAAGAGCCGACCTATTGCGAAACGAGCAAACAGTCCAAAAGTGCTAATTCGTGACGAGCGTTGAACTCACTTTTCATTTTTCTTCGCAAACATCTTAACAACGTGCCGACAACGAAAATTCCGAAAAGCGAACCTCCGCCAGCTTTTTAGTGGTCTTTACGTCAGTTTCGTCGCACAGACTTGCCTTGACATTAAAAAAATATATATTCCTCTTGGGTATAAGGTGGATGGGTGTCAGTCGGCAGCCTCACACGAGATCGGGTCTTCGAGCTGGTCGCTCTTCGTCAGGTTAGTCTTTTTGTCGGATTTATATTGAAATTTTTCATATGCGTGTTTATTATATGAAAAAATATCGAAATTTTCATAATCAATTTATCGTGTATATTAATGCGCTTGCGAAACGTATGAAACGTGTTTTTCACGTTTATGACGATAAAAACGGAATGTGTTTCTAACGAAAATGTACGATTTGAATAAATTATGTTATTTTTCTTGTCACTGATGAAATTTTTTTAATTTCAGATACAAGATGAAGACTTTTTGTGTGTTGGTAATATTTTTAACAATTGCAATTTATTATACTGATGGTTTGGTGTGTGAAAAAGTCACTTGTCCAGCAGATGCTCTTATGTGCGATGTGAAATACACTAATACTTTTAATCCTAATAAGAGAAGTACTAAAGTGATATGCTTCAATCAATATCGTGAGTCAAATAAATTAAAAAAAAACAATTCAACAAATATTAAAAAAATAATAATTTCAGGTAGACCAATCCATACGGAATCATACGAAGAACCTAGCGATGAAATGATTGTACTTCCTATTGTAGAATGCAATGGTTACCAATGCAAAGAAGGCGCTTATAACTGTTCAACCCTTACCACACCATTTTTAAAACTAAACCCTCCGAAAGAGACCACACATTTAACTTGTAGGGACAACCACGGTAAGTCAATATTTTATATATAAAAGCAATTTTCTGAATTTTCAATGTGGAAATTTTGGCATTTTCAGGCAACGTAATCGAGGAAAAAGAATTCGTTCGTATATTGTCGCCTCCTGAAGCTTCTGGAAAAGTTCCTCCGACTTGTGAGGGCTATAAGTGTCCTTTGGGATCCAGGAGTTGTGTTTATAACACAATTGTGCGCATAGATCCGGATCCGACCAAGAAAACGGCCCATATCGTTTGTTATGATATTAAGAGTGAATATTTGTTGAAAAAATTTGGATAAAGAGTAAAATTGAGTTTCTGCTGATTGATCCGTTCTATTTTTTAGACAAGAAGACCGCTGAAGTCAATATAGATTTGTAAACATGGGTATCGGCGCAATTTTGTGAATTTTATCGTTTTAACGCACGGAATTTTAAAAACAAGTAATGAAGTATCATATTTATTTATTATAAATGAAATGTTTATGCAAAATGATTCATATTTATTTATTTTATAATAAAATGTAAAAAAAACGTATTTCGTTACTCATTCATGGAATTTGAAATTAATTATTCTTACCATTTATTTACTCTTTATAACTTCTTCGTGTAATACTTCATCTGTAAATTAGAGATAAAAACATTAAGTATGCACATTTCTACGAAATTTTTGTTGAAAAATTTTCATACTCACTTTTCAAATTCAAACACTTGACAACGACAATAACTTTGAGAGGATCTGGGTATGTTGTTTTATCGAACGTGCAACTATGAGCACCAAAAGGACACGTGAAACCAGAACAAGTAGGAGGAGGTGGGATAATTTCAAACGGTAAAGGACTCACAGTGTTTTGCAACAAACGCTCATCCAAAACAGTACCTAAAATAATAATAAAAAAATAAATGCCTTATTTTTTACGCACAAAAATATCAAATAATTGAACCTTTGTAATCCTTGCAAACGATTCGAATCACATAAGCAGCTCCATTGTTTCCAATAGTGTAATCCTTGTTAGTAAAACAATTTACCGTTCCCTTAGGGCATTTGTGGCTAGAACATTCTAGCACTGGGAAATCTTCGGGATAGTCATCGAGAATTTCATTATAGGTGTCGCTTAAAAGGACTTTTCCTAAAATATAAATGTAAATATAAAGAAATTACAAAATTAAATCTATATTTAAATAAATTAAATATAATGTTTGCTGATTATTGGCAATACAATGATGAATACAAATGACGTCAATAAACCTCATTATGTTTTGGAAATTTTATTTTAATTATGAAATATTTAATATTAATATTACATAGTTAGATCACAATATAGATTTGGCAATATGTTTCCAATTTCAATAGTTTTTTTTTTAATTTTTTTATTAAAAAAAAATTAATTTTCAACTGACATTTTTTTATGTAAGCATTTGTAATAGTCAACGGTTTAATCTTGATGTTTATGCCAAAGTTAAACGACAAGTGGATCATTAAGAATTGACGTTTTTTGGCACTCAAAAATCTTTATGGTTTCTTGTTATTTCGATTGCAATCCATCCAAAATAACATTTTGTAAAATAAAAAAAATCGAGAGGGCTTATTAACATTTGAATTTTTTCAAAGGTCAAAATTTTCTTAGAATCGATACGATTTATATCCGATATGTCAAAAGCGAAACTTGCTGACCGAAAAATACCTGTTTTTAATTTAGCAGACGACATCGTTAATTTTGTATTCATAATGTCCTTGGTAATTTCTACTGTTCATCTTTAAAATTTTAACCTTTGTCTTCTTACAAATTGCACAAAAAAATAAATCTAGAAACAATTTTCAAATCGATAAAAAGATTAATCGAAACTTCAAATTATATTATGCTCGTACATATCAATCTACATTTTTCTAATAAAGTCAAAAACTTTTATTTTCGTTTACAACCGTTTCGTTGAAAATTATTTCTCTTCCCAATCTCAAAGTTCAACAAAGGTTTAAAACTCGTTCAACCACAAGAGATACCGGTTTCTACTGAACATAGAAGTTAAGCGACACGCAACGTGGCCTTAAACTAAACGGTCAAATTTCCAAATATACAAAATATTAAATTTTTATCATTGCTTACCATTTTCGTCAACACAAGTAGCATTATTGGTTTTAGTCTTCGACGCGTAATGAACGGCAAAATTTATATTACAAGTAATTGCTCCTTCAGGACATGCTAATCTATCACAATTAATAGCAAAACTAATAGTTATAGAAATACATAAAATGCAAAAAGCACTGAACAGTTTCATCGTGCAAAATTGAACGATTCGATGAAAGATGATGCACGATGTAAACTCAAATGACGATCGAACTAAACTAAACCTTGATTTTCAAAATGCGACATTTTATTGAAGTTATCTTGAAAATTTTGCAATTATAATGCGGTACCGGTTTTTGCTGATGTTTAAACATTATTACGGTATATACTTCCTGGTTTTTTTTTTAATATTTAAGAAATTGATGGATTTCAATTTTATTAATAAATTAGTTACGGTTTTTAAATTAAATATTTTAAATTTTATTGAAAATTTTATATAAATTAGTTAAGAGTCATCTGTTAACGATTGTGCAAATAAAAACAAATATTTGATTTGATTAATTATTTAAAATTATTTGTTTACAATAGATATCGTTTGAAATCTGTTTTAAAATATAATTTCGATAGGCGGTTTTAGAGAAAACTAAATTTTCACAATCAAATTAATTCATAATTGAATCGATTTTGAAGAATACTTTCTATATATCTATTTATATAATAAACTTATTTCATCCACATTTTCTAATACTTTGACCTATCCAAAACTTATTTTTAACCCAAAAAAACTTTCAAACCCACCGAAAAATCATAATCTGAAACATGATACGTATAAATTTGAAACAACCACCCGCTACGAATAACAAAACGCTTTACAAAACAATTGGCAAGCGCATCGATCTTGCAAAAATCCCAACCAACATTCGCATAGAAAACACACGACATCAAAACACGTAAAACGGTAAAGGTTAACGATCTCTACGTTGGCAAATTGGAGACCCAACAGTCGAAGGTCTGTTTGTGCAACACGCATTAACCCTTTTGTGTCCCGCCGGAGCGTGTTTCCTTTGCGCAACGCGACTCATCGCGAAATGGCGGTTTTTCATATCCAATTTTGACACTTTCGGGACTTTTGTACATCGCCGACGGACCGTGAAAGCCTGCACAAATTGTCCTTTTGGAATACGTCATTTTTGTGTGAATGAATGGTGTTTGCGGCCGGCGGATGTGATACGATTTCATGTGGGCCGTTATTATGCAATTTGTTTTTCGGCTGTTATGTTTTTTTTCCAGGGGAAAAAAATTCACATATTATAAGTTATTAGAGCCATCTAACATGTTCTCCCGAAAATAAGACCCGGCCTTATATTAATTTCGTACCCAGAAATCGTGCTAGGGATTATTTTCGGGAAAAAAAGTTCGTGCATACGACAGTCTGAACTCCTCGTAAGTACATGTGATATCTGATTCAACAATGGTTTTCTCATAAATAAATAGTTCAAACGCTTTTTTTTTAAATAAAATCAGAAATCGAACAAAAATATGCAAATATAAGTTTTTTCAAAAATTTAACAGGTTAAACTACATATAGTCAATGAAATCAAATTAAAAAATATATATTTGTACAAAATCTTAATTTTATGTACAGAGCACGGAATCAGAAGCATTGTGATAACCAATCACAAGTACCACATTGTCGAACATTTTCTCACTAGGTCTTATTTTCAGGTTAGGGCTTATTTACGGGATAGGATTGAAAAAAATCTTAAAATCACAGTAGGGCTTATTTTCAGAGTGGTCTTATTTTCGGGAGAACACGGTATGCGTTATTTGAAAAAATATTTGTATATTAAAAAAATGATCAATAATACGTTAATATTAAAATGTTTTTATCGATTCGAATTGAATTGAATTACGTCACAATATAATTCTTAAAACAAATATTATATATTGGACACCTTCTCTTTCTGTTTCAAATTAACGATATACGATTGTAGTCATCTATTGGCCGCACTATTTTTAACTTAACTACTATGTTCATTGAAATGGTGGTATTTAACTAAATCAAAACGTAGCATATTACATATGCAATAATATTTTCATTTTTTGTTAAAAAAATAATGAAAATATTTGAAGAAACTAATTATAATTTATTGAGGGCTATATTATTGCAACACAAACTGGATTTATTGAATTAATCGAAAATTTTGCAATAATGTAATTAAAATATAAAAAGATAAATTGGCGATAATAAAATCATCGATAAAACCATTGAAGAAATTCTCGTTGAGTAACTTTGTAATGCAACAAAATGAGAAAAAGCACGATACAAAAGGAACGAATATGCAAATAAATCAATCTCAATATAAAACAATACACTGGTTTTATGATTAATTACTAGAACTTCATGCAATAAAAGTATCGTATTAAGTAATTGAATAGTACTGTTTTTTTAAACCAGTACTTTAGATCAAAATAATCAGGTCAGTTAATTATCTAATTGAGCCTTTGCGTAATCATGAACTGCACTTTTTATAATTACAATCTGACTGTATCGGCTAAAAAGCAAATTCCTTTTGTACTGTTTGACATACAACTCTTTAAAATTTTATGATTTACAATCTTCTAAATATACACTCTCAACAATGAAATGGTTTTGGAGCCTTTTTTGCTAGGATAAAGTGTTTATCTGGATCATTTCTTGATCTGCATGTAATTACAGTCGATATAAAATAATCAGTTAACTTAACTTTTATGCGATTCTTACGAAATATCAATTTGAAAAACGAGCTCGTTTTGTAAAAATAAAATGGATAACGTATTACTGGTCACGTTCAATATATGTTTCGTTACACTTTTTTTATGATTCATCTATAAATTTACATACCGGTCAGTTGTTTTCGAATAATATTTTTTTCATACCAATTCATAACAATCTGTATAGGTTTGTTATTTTTAGTTGCGGTATGGAACAACTGTGCATCCCAATTATTTTCTAGTTAAATGACTAAATTTGATGTTGTTTACAATTTTCAAAAAATATTAATGTTAATATTATATTTTTATTACTTATATGATTTTTTTCCATATTTAATATTAATTAAAAATAGTAATAATATCTTCCATATATAAAACGTGTTTTTTAAATATATATTTATTTGTAAAATTACTAATAACCATAATCGTATTTTTCAAAAGGAGGTCTAAAAACATTAGAATTTTTATCTGATTTTATACAAACAGCAAACTTTCAGTAATAAATGTCAATTTCTTTATTTATTTATGGTAAGAAAAAGTAGAAAACAGGAAAATTATTTAAATTATCAAAGATATTTTATTAATATATAAAATTTCAGATATTGAATTTAGCATTTGAAAATCGCAATTTTACAAACAATTGATAAAAAAAACCTGATATAATATAATATCTAGTTGTCAATACGAAACCGGTCATTAATTGAAGATCATCTCTGAGGATCAATTCATTATGGTCATTGAATTTAAACGAGATATTTTCATAGTTATATTAGATCTTTATCATTAAACCACTGTCAAATTCGATAATCTATACTTGGAAATCTCGCATAGTAAAATGTGGCCGCGTACTTTTTTTGTTAAAAATTTTCATGAAAAAAACCACAAGACCAGTTCGCTTCACGTGAAGGCAATCAAGATCTTCCAAACGTGTATATGACTCGAAAAAAAAACAATATAATAATAATGTTAAAAACATTGTCAAAAACTAACTTACAATATCCAATTCGAAAACGACGGGAAAGACCGCAACCATTATAAACATATTAAAGTCACTATCACAAGGACGTGGAACTCCTTTCGTTTCCACAGCACAATTTTCCGAAACGAAAAACGAAAACGTGACCGAAATCGTAGAAAAAAACCCGCACAAGATTTGCAGATTTGGATAACTGGTCTCGGTGTTATCCTTTCATGCAAAATTCGAGTTAGTTACGCTCGTAGTTAATTGTAGGGGAGTTTGTAAAAGTGATCGATTTGGTTCGATGACTTAATTGATGTTCTGTTTGTCAGTTGCAGACTAGTCGAGTTTTAATTGAGTGTTTTGAGAAAAAAATATGATCGGCTTGATCATGTTTCCTTGTCACAGGTATTTGTATAAAAGTGAGTTGTTGACCTGTTCCCAGCCAGTACCTGCCTGACCATCAAACATTAAACACGCTAATTGCCGTATCATTTTACAGTAAGTTTTTTCAACATTATACAAAAAATAGTCAAATTAGATTAGTACATTATTTATTCGATTATATTTTTTGTTTAATCGATAAAATTCATAGTGAAAAAATATTGTGTTTCAATCAATATATAGATTTCATAGTAAAAAATGATCTAATATTCAATATATAATTAATGATTCTATTGATTTTATATAAATTGATTGTATGGATTTATGTTTTTTGAAAAAAATTCTACGAAAAAATTTGTTTTTGTCATATTTTTTACGATATGTTATATTTGAATATATCAATTTATTTTATGCCGGATTGCTTAACTATTTTTGAGAACCTGAACACTTTCAACAACGATTTATAATAACAGCAATATATAATTAATGATTCTATGGATTTTATATGAAATTATTGTATAGATTTGTTTTTTGAAAAAAAAATTTTTTGTATATTTTTTACGATATTTGAATATATTAATTTCTTTTATGTCGCATTGCTTAACTATTTTTGAGAACCTGAACACTTTCGTCGACGATTCATAATAACAGCTTTGAAATTTTATCGTACGAAAAAAAATGGACGAATAATCAAGATCTAATCAAATTTAAAAATCGAACGAAAGTTGATCAGCATAATTGCATGCTATTATCGGTCGGATATCGTAACTCTTGTCGGTCTAACATTTTGTGAACTTTCATATTTCTAGACACTTCCATAACTTATACATGTGCAGATTTTAGCTGCAATTTCACAATTAAATTGAAAAAAAAAATATGAATTTACTAAAGCAGGCATTTGGGACAGACGAGTTTGCACGACAAATCCAAAAATACTTCATATGCAATGACACTTGAACTTCTTTTCAATTATCCAAGGAAAACGAAGTGATGGCCTCGTTTAATGCTTAAAACGTGATCATGCCCAAGGCAAAAGTCGAAAGATGTAATACAGAATGCAACTCGTTCTCTATTCTGCATCGATAATTAATCGAAAATACAATACGAGGTTTTAAATTATGTCGGGAGTCGCTCTTGCAGAAAATTGCTTGCGATTGTCCAAAACAATAGTTTTTTTCGTGATATGTTTGCACGATTCATTAGCAATGCATGGTAAGTACTGTGGAACGAGTTTCGTTGTTAATTGGAAAACGTCTCGGTTGTTAACGGAAAAATCTTGTCGACGAATAAATAAAATGGTGGTGCTATGACGAAAAAAGCTACAATTCACAAAACATAGAAAGATTATAGGAATCAAAGAAATGGCATAATAAAAACTATAATGGTACGAATCGTCATCACATAGAAAGTTAATTTGTAGTTTATTACACTAAACTAACAATAAAATCCATTCAAAGAGATTGTCTCTACAATAAAACAATTAAAGAAATTTTATTATAAGTTTTTTCAAAATAATGTAGATGCGATACAAATCTACAATTTTACGATTTACAGTTGACTTCTTATTTTGCTTTAAGAATATATTTCAATAACTATAATATAAATGACATTGAAATATTGAAACTGGGTGAAAAAATCCTGTTCTTTACAACTCAAGAAAAAAATAACGATAAAAAACGGTATTATTCAGTTATTGAAAGATCGATTTTCAATGGCGGTTTTTTTCTTTTGCAGATTTTTTTGAAAATGTTGCGCATAACATTAATATGCGTATTGGCACTAGCAGCTCACGTGTACGGAGCTGAATTGAAAGAAGCTTTCGCATGGAAGGAAATGGACTACAATTGGCCTTCCGCTGAATTCAAAGAAGATGCTCTGAAGACAGGATCTTACATTCCAGAAAATAATCTTCCCCTTGGCCTTGGAATCTGGAAGGACAAATTGTTCGTCACCGTGCCAAGGTGGAAAACCGGAGTGGCTTCAGCTCTCAACTATATTAAAATCGATTCAGAAAAGACAGCCAAATTGACTCCTTATCCTTCATGGAAAGCCAACTACATCCCGGCTGATAAACAGAAAGTCTCTCTTGGAAAGCTCGAGGACAACTCCACTATTGTGTCTGTTTTCAGGGTTTGGGTTGATAAATGCGATAGGCTTTGGGTTATGGATAATGGTGTTGCTGATGTTTTAGGTATGTAATAAACATTTCATATATACATTACAGTAATTTCTCATTGTTAATATAAATAATATTTATAGGAGATCGCAAAGCAGTTGTAAAACCTTCGTTAGTTGTTTTCGACCTCAACACAGATACACTTGTCAGAAGATACTTCCTCAAAGATTCTGATATAAAAGAAAATTCTTTCTTAGCTAATGTTGTATGTACTAATTTCACATATTTATTTATTTGATTATGTACTATAGAAATAAAATAACAATTTTTCTTAACAGATTGTAGACGTTGAACCTCAACGTTGTGAAAATGCTTACGCATATATGCCTGATCTGGGTGGTTATGGAGTAATAGTTTATAGTTTGAAAGATAATGATTCTTGGCGTGTAAATCATCACTATTTCCACTTTGATCCCCTTGCTGGACAATACAAAGTTGGAGGTATCCGATTCGAATGGACAGACGGTGTATTCAGCCTTGCTCTCTCTAAGAGTGATTCAAATGGGTTAATATACACATAGATGTCATATTGAAAGAATTAACATTCAATTTAAATAAAATATCAATTTATTCCAGTGAAAGAAGAGTATTTTTCCATGCCTTTTCAAGCACTAAAGAATTTGAAGTATCAAATAAAGTTTTGCAAAATGAAACGTGGGCAACAAGTCACGATAACTTCCATGACTTCAAGGTTTGACAAATTTATCATATGGAATTAAAATTTATTGAAAAAATTTTAAAATCAAATATTTTTCATTACAGTTATTAGGAGATCGTGGACAAAATTCTCAATCATCTACCAATTATTTGGATGAAAAAACTGGTGTCTTGTTTTATACTCAAGTATGTTTTATGTTCGTATGATTAATATATAAACATGTCTTGAAATTGTTATTCAATGTGTCTATTATATTTAATTTTAGGTAAATCGTGATGGTGTCGCTTGCTGGAATTCTGCAAAACCAATGAATCCAGATAATACAGATTTGGTCGTCAGTAGCGCAGAAGCCCTTGAATTCCCTAATGACTTAACAGTAAATTTTCTTCATTAACAATATATTTTAGTTGGTAAAATTGAAATTAATTTATTTTTAATAAAGGTTGCAGATGGTACATTGTGGATTTTGTCTGACAAATTACCAAAATTCATATATCAATCATTAGATTCAAATAGGATCAATTACAGAATTATGAAGATCCCAGTCGATGATGCTATTCGTGGAACAATTTGTGCATAATTTTTTTTATCATTATGTCTTTTTTTAATGTTTTATGAATAAAATGGTACCAATATTGATGTACACAAATATGGTGATTGTTTTGTTGTTTGTCTAACTAGCGAGTATTATTCAATTGCATTTATGGTGCGACAATGTAACGTTCATTGATACAGTTTCACCCTGACCATCATAGCAAACACTTGTTCTGAAATTGTCAGTAAGTCATATATTATATAAATATGAGAATTTTGTTTTTACTGTAAAAATATACAATAAACTTTACATAATTTACGTTGTGATTTAAAGAAAATCATCATATAATTTCAATTATCTTGAATCGATGTTTTATTCAATTCTAAAAATGAAAATATTTTGACTTTAATTTTAAAATCAGAAAATTTTCATAAAAATTAAATTTTTTGAATACATACAGTGTGATTTTTTTTTATCTAAAATCTATAAACATCAAAAGACTCAATTATGATATAAAATAGCAAAAGAAATCAGCTTATCATTACGATACTTATGATATTGAGATATAAAAATACAAAAATTTCAATAAGCGCAACGAAAACTAAAAAAAATGTATATAAAGGTATTGTATCATTAAACAAAATTGTGTTAAACAACTCTTACTAATGTGCAAAAAAGAAGGGACAAGTTTTTTTAGAAAAATTACTTAGGAAAAATAAAGCAATGTACTTACATGTTATTTTTTGTGAAAATTGTTGAAATTATATCGAAGCTTTTACTAACCACTTTTGATTAAAATGAGTAATTCATGGGAAAGACTTCAAGAAACTAAATTTTTACAAAGTATACATATTGCTTTTTATCAGGTGCCTTTTTACTTTAATAGACAGAAAGTGCAAAGATGCACTACAAACGTATTTCTTAGAAATATTCATCATAATACAGCTCGGTAAAGTAAAATTTTACATAAAATAATTTTTTTTCACAAAACAAAAGCCTTTTCATATTAAAATCATGTTATATGAATCCTGTGTACAATGAGGGATACCTGTAAATGCATTTGCTAGTTTTTTTTGTCAGCGTAATATCAATTGACCTTTAACATTCAAAAAATCAACAAAGGTCAAACCATTGAGCCATTGCTAAAAAAAAATCACACGTATTATCCAATTCAAATCAATAAAGAACATATAAATCTTAATATACAAACATAAAACTCAATAAAGTATAAGTCATTGATAGAATAAAATTATGCTAGCATTATGTAACATTTATTTACAGATTTTCAAGAAATAATGCGGATTCTCATTTTATATGGGATTTTACTAGTTTTCTCCGCACATAGCTTGGAACTAAAAGAAACATTTTTTTGGAAATCGCTCGAATATAAATGGCCTAGTGCTGATTTCAAAAACGATGCTTTGAAAAATGGGGCATACGTTCCTGAAAATAACAATCTACATGGGATTTCTATATGGAAAAACAAATTATTTATTACGGTTCCAAGATACAAACCAGGAGTAGCATCATCTTTAAATTATGTGGAAATAGGCACAGAAAAATCTCCGAAACTGATTCCTTATCCATCATGGGATATGAACTTCATAATGGAAGAAAAAGAAAATTCATTGAAAGATAATTCTTCGATAGTTTCCGCCTTCCGATCTTGGGTTGATGAATGCGATAGGCTTTGGGTTTTAGATACTGGAATAGCAAATATCTCAGGTTATTTATTTTTCAATTTAAATAGATATGTGAAATATATAACTATTATTATATTTATTAATAATGAATTTCAGGTACACGCAAATCAATTGCGAAATCTTCTATTGTAATATATGATTTGAAAACTGATACACTTGTAAGAAGATATATTCTCAAGGATACTGATGTTAAAAAAAGCTCATATTTGTTGAATATTGTGAGTTTATTGATTTAATATTATAATTAAAAGAATTTATAAAAGTAAAATTTGTTTTGTATGTTCATTAATCTAGGTTGTTGATGTTGATTCGAAAAAATGTGATGAAGCACATGCTTATATTGCTGATATGGGAAGTTTTGCGCTTATAGTATACAGTTTTGAAGATAATAATTCGTGGCGATTGAAACATCATTATTTTTACTTTTCTCCATTGGAAAGCCAATATAATATTGGCGGAGTTGAATTTCAATGGTCGGATGGAATTTTCGGCTTAGCTTTATCTAAAAGAGATTCTGATGGGTATTTTTTAATTGTGAAGTAAATTTTTTGTAAATGGTATTATAAATTTATTTTATTTTTTTTAACAGTCTAAGAAAAATATATTTTCATCCTTTATCAAGTACAAAAGAATTTTTTGTCAATAATAACGTATTACAAAATGAGACATGGGCAACAAGTCATCAAAACTTTCAAGATTTCAAAGTATGCAAGAAAAATATTGAATGAATCAAAATAACATCATAAAATAATTTTCTTTTAAAATTTTATAATAGTTGGTTGGGGATCGTGGTGAAAACTCTCATGCTTCAATAAGTTATTTTAATGAAGAATCTGGAGTCATATTTTACACTCAAGTATGACAAATATTAAAACTTTTATTAATCTTATTTTTTAGCCATATTGTAAATAAAATTTGTTACTTGATTAGGTGAAACGAGATGGTATAGCTTGTTGGAATACGGCAAAACCAATGACTAACGATAACCTTCCTTTGCTCGTGAACGACTCAGATAAACTGGAATTTCCCAACGATTTAAGGGTAAATTCAAAATTTGGCTTTATTTTACAATACAACTTTTTCATGATTTCATTATTTTAGATTGTGGATGGCAATTTATGGATATTATCAAATAAACTCCCGAAATTTATTTATAAATCACTAAATCCTGAAGAAATTAATTTCAGGATCTTTAAAGTTCCAGTTAATGATATCATTAAAGGAACAGCATGCAAATAATAAACCCAAATGGCAATAATTAACATTTCATAAGTTTTGATATAATCAGTTTTATGTTGTAAAATTTGAATGAAAATTCAATATTTGATATATCAATTTTATATTTCGTGAAATTTATATAATAAAATTTTATACTAAGCATGTTTTTATTTTATTTTATCAAACTGATGACAGAACAAAGTTCAAAGTAATTAATGCCTATACCATTTACACAACATCATCATTACATAAATGTTTAGTCTTTCCGATATGAATGATTAGAAATAATAGTTTTGTTGAAACCTTTGCAACGACAGCACACTGTATTTATTTCAATATTATTTATTTGGTTATAAATAATTAATTTTCATAATTTTTCCATTTCTGTTAAAGGTTTTAATAATGACTTTAAAACAATGGATATTTTTTATCCTCACAATCAATTTGACTTACGCTTTAGATGTAAATGAAATATTTGTATGGAACCAAACCGAGTTTGTGTGGCCAGATAATTTAATGAAATTGAAAGCGATAGAAAATCAAATATATATTCCAAAAAATAACGTCCCTTTGGGTATTGCAAAGTGGAAAAATAAAGTATTCGTCACAATACCAAGATGGAAATCAGGCGTTGTATCCACATTAAACTATGTCGAGATAAGTGAAAACAAATCACCTTTGTTAAATCCATATCCATCATGGAAGATGAATTATATCGAAGACATGTCGACGCTTCAAAATATGCCTGATAATTTGAACTTGCCAATGGTTTCTGTATTCCGTGTATGGGTTGATGTTTGTGATCGTTTGTGGGTATTAGATGATGGAGTAAATGAAAAATACAGTAATTACTAAACATCTGTATCATATAATTTCCATAACCAAATATTAATGTATTTGTTTTTTTCAGATCATGGTGGACAAAAAATAATTAAAAAATCAATATTGATTTATGATTTGAAAACTGATATACTATTGAGGCGTTATTTTTTTAAAGACAGTGATGTATTATATAATTCATTTTTTGCAAACATTGTCAGTATGAATATATAACTGTAATACATCTGTAATTTTATTTTATGCTAACTGAAAATAAAAGGTTGTAGATGTGACTTCAACTTGTGACTCGGCGTACGCATATATTGCCGATTTAGCTGGATTTGGAATGATTGTGTATAAAATGGCTGAAAACACTTCTTGGAGATTTAAGCATTTATACTTTTACCCAGATCCTCTCTCTGGTACTTTTGAGGTTGGCGGTGTTACGACTCATTGGATAGATGGAATATTAGGACTGACTTTGAGTGATATACGACCTGATGGGTAAATTTAAATAGCTTTTTGTATGTCACGACTTTTTAATTGAAATTATTTTATATTTTTAGACAACGCTCTTTATATTTCCATTCACTAACGAGTACTACTCAATTTCATGTATCAACGGAAGTGATACAAAATGCAACATGGGCACAGAGCGATGATTCCTTTAATGATTTTAAAGTTATTTTAATATATAAATTTTTGTAATCGTTCTATACGTATAATATTTCTAATTAATTTAATTCTTCTTTTTCGTATAGGTAACTGGACAAAGAGGGTTAAAAAGTCATTCGACAACTAGTTGTTTTGATGAAGAAACTGGAATCATAATATATACTCAGGTATAATTAAATATTGGAATGAAATAAGTTTAAAACAGTTTTTTTCATCATTTTAATGACTTTTTAGGTAAACAAAAATGGCTTAGCAATATGGCATACTAACACAGCATTAACTCCATCAACATTCAAGACTCTTTTTGAAAGTGATAAATTATTAGAATTTCCAGCTGATATTAAAGTATGTATTTTATTTGTGCATTATATTCAATGAATTTTTAATAATCTTAAATTTGAAAACTAATTTCAGATTGATAGTGAACGAAACATTTTAGTTTTATCAAATAGATTACCAAGCTTCTTTTACAAAGGATTAAATGAAAACGAAATCAATATCCGAATCTTATCGATTCCAGCAAAATCTATTATTTACTAATAAAATGAATAATGCTATAAATCGCAAATTGAAAAATATTTATGAATGCGTAAAAATAAAATTGATAAATAATTATTTTGTTATTAAATTTCACAATTATATAATTGAACTGTAAAACTATTTCAATTTAATAAAATCAACTTATATATGATACAGTTTGAGTGTCCACTTCGCTTGTGCACGAACAAACTAGTCTATTTATTCACTTTCAATATAGCTCTAGTCCAATTGTTAGTGCGGTACGACAATTTAAGTTGGTTGCACTCAGATAACACTCTTATGCTAAATATCAATAAATTGGAAATTGGTATGTCAATTGATGATCGGAAATACGAGTAGTGTCTACCCGTCGTGTCAGTTTGAACTTCTAGAGTTTGTTTTGAACACAATTTCACAACTCAAGCTAAAACGCTAACCCAACCTAACCCAAGCATGAGACGTCTGTTTTTAGTTTACAATTAGACGCAATTATTATATATGTAGGTAAAATTTGACAGTTGACATTCAAACTAAAATCGATAGTTTGGGTATATCCAAACTAGTATAGGTATAAATAAACAAAAGTGAATATTTAAACTGTGACATATACAAATATTTTTTTATTTTGATCCCAGATAATGAACAAAAATGTGCAGTTGGCAATGCACCAATATTAACATCTTACAACTGATTCTCACGAACTGACAGTTCGTTTGATTTGACGCGCTAGTCGTGTTGTGTATCGTCTCGCCTTTTACATTTTGCGATATATAATCGTGATGTCGAGTCCCAGCGATAAGGATTCCCAAGAATACATATCGTTTTCTGATTCGCCCCATCCATGCGGCGACAGGAAGCCGAATTTATCCAATTCGTTCGACAGAAACCAGCACAGGATGAACCAAAGCCAAAACCAATACGGCCGGCGCGGATTTAGACACGATGGTGGCGATCATCATCATCGTCGACAGTTCTCCCATTCTACTCCTTATTCTCGCGAGAAAAATTCTTTTCAACGCAATTTCCGGAATTCGACGCCACATCACAATCAAAATTATCAAAAGGTTAGGTTTTTAACTGTCATTCTGCTTAAAACTGTCATTCTGCTTGAAACTGTCATTCTGCTTGAAACTGTCATTCTGCTTGAAACTGTCATTCTGTTTAAAACTGTTGTATTCGTTATAGTAGAAATTTTATGTAACTGTGATGTTTGATTTCAGAAAAAAGAATACGAGTTTGATGTTTCGAAGTATTTCCATACGTCTATGCTCGATAATCCTTGGGCAGAGCTAGAAGAAAAGCTTCAAACTAAATTAGGAAACGATAGTGAGAGCTCTATGGACGATTCGGATAATGAATCCTTAAATGGTTCTGAAGGATCTACCAAAAATGAAAGTGTAAATTCCATTTGTCCTGATAGCTTTTAATAGTAATTATAAGTTTATTGTATTGTATAATCAGATGTTTTTCTGTTATTATATAAGTATAAAAGCGCTGATCACTTTCAATGTCTGCCATATCGATGGCAACATTCATTTTATCATTAAGGATAATTCTCAATTTTGTTTCGCATACTATCCTAGAAAATAATAACATAGGGGTCTATTCTTTTTTGTCAAATTTGTAAAAAAAATTGAGGATAAATGAGAGATTTTCCATTTCAATAATGTCACACATTAAGTGCATTACAGAGGAATTTAATTTTTTAAATATATATTTTATATTTTATTTGTGTGTATATATTATAGCAATAAATAATACAACCAAAAAATTACTGTATCTTTTCTTTTAATTTTCTTAAATATATACATTAAACAATAAACAATATCGTCATTAAAATAAATGATTACAATCATTGAATATCAATGGTTCATTTCAATAATTTTCAAATCGAAGATTAAATCTTAAAAAAACTTATTATAAAAGTTATATTAAATATAACTTGTACTTATAAAATAATATAACACTAATATGTACAATGACTTGTTTTTTGACAATTTCATCAAAATATAAACTTGGATGTGGTCGAAATTTTTATAGGATGTATATTCCTACAATACTGTTGTAGAAAATCACTTGGTGTGTTGACTATTACTGGACTTTCTAATTTTGGACATACAGTGATGCTGAAAATAAAGAAAATCGCATATAAATTTTCATGCTTATAAAAAAAGAAACCATCTAAATGAAAATAATTTAGATACCTTTTTCTGTATTCTAACGATTCTATATGCAACCAGGATACATATACACGTGGTGACATAAAGAATCTCCACGTTAGAGGGTTCAAAAGATTACTTTTATATTCCCATTCGATTATAGCAGATTCGGGAATTCCGATATCACGCGACGAGACCACTAACGTTCGTTGAGTACCAGGCTTATGAAGTCTGAGATAATCAATTTTCAGTCAATTTCAATTTATAAAAATAAAATTTTATTATTTCTAAATATCAATACCCTGTATGTTCTTCGAGAGGTATTTTTTCGGAGAAAGTACCATTTCTACTAATAAGAATCATCCATAACCTTCCAACGTCTCCGCCATGAGATGAACTTTCTATCGAAGCTGATATGTTTACTGTCACTCTGTAATGAATATCTGCAACGCGTTTTTGTATATTTTAGCAATCTAAATATCACAATCATATATCTTTGGTATTTTACACTCACTGCAGAAATTTTCTCGGTCACTTGTCATGAGAAAAACATTAAAAGGTTTTGATTCATCAAGGACTCTATTGTCAACTAGTGTTCGATATCGCTTATAGGAATGATACCCAAAAGGTATGCAATTATGATTTCCTTCTCCGCATTTGAAACATGCTCCTTTTACGAAGTTCTGTATACAATAAACACGTAAATTTTATTCAAATTTCAGCTTCAATTGGATAATTCAAAATATTTCGATTAATATTCACCTGATAAGATTCGCATTGTATACTTAAAAATGGACATGATGGAGATATACTTTCAATAAAATACTCGTATGCTCTCAAATGATTACAACCTAAAAATTGACGAAGACTTTGTAATATAGATCCTTGTTTTGCGTTTAAATACTCCATCATGCCCTGAGTACATCCAGGTTGATTAGATCCACCATTTGGAAAAAAATCAACATGGCCAATACTTTCAAAAAGACCGAGACCTTGAACAATTCGATGATGTGAAATTTTTATCGTTATGAAAATAATTTTCATTTTCATATTTGTAATACTTACCACCCTTAATAAATAAAGATGCATCTGTATGAACAATATCTACATATTTTGCATCAGATTTATCAAGTTTCACAACATTATCGACACTATTGAAATATGGATCGGCTGGATCTAATCCGGTGATTCTTCCTAATTTTAATCCAAAATCCTGTTCAATGATAATATTTTTTTTTAATGAATGCATAAAATTTTCTATTACAAGATATAATTAGAACCTACTTTGATCAAAGCATTGCCCGTATATCCACCTAAATGAGCTCCTAATGAATGGCCTATGAAATGAAAATTATCCAAATTTTTCAAATTCAGTTGAATCTGCAATAAAGAAATGCATGTTGACAAAAATTTATAATATTTTAATTATAAATTTGCATGTTATAAGCTTTGTTTGTGAAACTGCTACGTTTGCGAAAAATATACAGCGGAATAGTATTCTGTTTATGTTTTTTCGCCAAGATTCAAACTTTTTCTTTTCATTACGTTTGCTTTTACGCCCCGTCCTTTTCATAATCATGGAATTGTCAATGGTTAAGTTAGATTATGTTTAATTGTTTGTTTTAGTTTTGTGCTCTATTATCTACAAGGCTAAAGTTTCTTAATTCGGAAAAGAAGGCAATAAAAAATAAGTTCAAATTTCAAACAACAAAGGCATTTAGTTTTGGAAAACATCAACAAAACAGCTTCCCATTATACATATTTCGTATACTTATAACAAAAAACTTTTCGTGTTGTACACAAACATAGCAATTTCACAAACAATGCATAACACACATATACATACATATAAATCGAATATTAAATAGGCTGTCATTGATCCGACGAGTCGAATATTAGCAACGGCTTGTGTATAAGGCGGAGAAGATCCAGCTCTCCAATCCACAGGTATCACTGTTGCATGAGCATTTTCACTCAGCGATAAAAGCCTTGAAGTCATTTGCTCGATCTTATTAAGAATTATATTGATTAATAAATAAAACACATAATCACAATTATTTTATATAACATATTATTACCCATTCTTTATCACCACTTTCCATGTATCCATGCGCTATGAAAAAAAACGGTCCATTTGGATTGATATGAGATGCTTTAATTTTTTCCGGTTCGTTCGAGTCCAGAAACATTGGTATTTTCAGATTGTGCCGCGTAAACGCTGGGTATCTGTATGAATAATATTTCTATTATTAACTTTATGCAACTTTTTTGTTGTGTGTCAATATTTGATTAATGTACTAAATATTTTTGAAGTACGAAGGTCATTTGAAATGATAAATTTTAGTCTGGTTTTATATCTATATTTAAGAATGTATTGTGTACACACACGAGTTCAAGAAAATCGTGAAAAAAATCAATTATCTTAAATTTTCTAGACGTTTAGGAGACGAAAACAATGTCGATTTATCTAAAATAATTGAGGTTGACGACTTTGGTTAATAATCAATATTAGTCACATATTACTATAAACTATTTACTTGTTTTTATCTAAGTGCCAAATTTCTAGTAGTTCATTAGAATTGTTTACCATTATAATAATTGATTAAAATTGTTTTCCCGTTACAATAATTATTGAAGAAGTTATTTACCTTATTTTCAAAACATCTGGCGACATAGGAAAGTAGCCCACTGGTCTTGTTTCCGTAATCCAAGGGTATTCATTTGAAAAACAACCATAAATTCCATAACATCTTTCCGTTTCAATTTCTGAAAAGTTTATAAAAACATATTTTTCAATTTTATTATGAACAAACAGTTTTCATATTGTTTTGTAAATATTTTGCATATTACTGAGTTTATTAAAAAAAACAAAATTTATTTAGTCAATAAATTTATAATTTTCATGCTAATGTATAAAATTATTATGTTCATTACAATTAAATTTTATCACAGAAAATTGTCGTGCATTCAAACCAAACAACTTTTCCAACAATTATATAAAAAAAAAATTCTTGGAAATACCAAACATGATATGATAAATATCTATGAAATAACGCAAAGCTTTCAACAGGAAAATATTTCCAATAAATATTCAACACAAAAATGTATTAAATTTTAACACAAACTCACCAGGTTGATTGAATATAGTGTTTTCTGATGATAAAGAAGAATTGTCATTTTGAAGCACAAAAAATAGTGTCTTAAACATCAAACCTGACGTTAGATTCAACATTTTTATTTCCAAATTTCAAACTGTTAAACACAACGATGAAAAAATATATTCTTTTTCAAGTGAAGAATTAAAAAAGTCTAATCGTTAACACCACTTTTATAGTTTTTCATATATAAAAAAAACCACTATTCGTCAATTATACGCATCCACAATATTGAAAATATGAGATGTTGCTTTGACGACGTCTTAACAGATACTGACTCTACCTTGTAACAGCTAGTAGTAGAAAAGAGCAATTCTTATCTGTAATACTGCGGGACCATTGACGCAAATGGCTAGCCATCATAATTATTAATAATTATTGACCCGGTACATAATAAAATGATTTAGTTCATACATTAATTTGATGTTAATTTTGTTTACACAACGCGAATCTGAGGAAATTTACAAAACATTGATTAAAACGCATCATATACGAAAAAAACATATCGTTTTTGATTCTACGTTCAATTCCGGTTTTGTTAAAATTGAATCGATTTTCGATGAATGAATTGAATCATGTCAAAGGTCACTCAGCAACAGGATCATCGCAAAATCTGCAAGTTCCGGGTTTAGGGAAAAAACTTTAAATGTATCATTCTTAATAAAAATATGAATAGCAAAGTCCATATTGTCGGTCATAGGTCAGACAGCCGGACACAAATATGAAAAACAAAATTACGATGTCTGGATGAAAATACTCGATACACAATCAATAAAATGTGTGTACGATTTTCAAATCGCACATTTGCGCACTTTCATAATTTGCAAATTGTCGTCAATGGTTGTTTTGTCTGTAAATGATGTTTGGGAAGTAATAATGACGAAATCACAATTTGTTACACAACTTTATTGAAAATATGTAAGTCAGTCTAAATTAGATATTGTATTAAAATTTAACAGTCATCGAAATAAATATATACAAATTTAGTTAAAATCGGTGGTACCATCATCCTTTTTACTTTGTGATTATTTGAGATCACAACTGTAAGTCCTAAATATAAAATTATCGTAATAAGATTTTTCTGAAATATAATTATTATTATACATTTATGAATAAAATTAATCGCTGTGTGCATTTTGTGTGATCGGCAGCTGGAATATTTTTCGATTCATCGACAAAATCTGCTTTTGTTTCACAACTATGAATCGATATTTTCACATTTTATAAAAGAAAATTATAAGAACTATTCAAACACAAGTGAAAAAACAGTTTCATTTACATCATAGGGAATAAATAGAAAGTATTTAATTTTCTCATTGCACAAAATCATTTAAAAACTATCAGTATTTAAATATTTAGTGAACACTTAGTTTCCATTTAGTTTCACAACCTTTCCCGTTATATGTACATTATTTTTTTTAATATATCGAAATAAAATTGAATCCCATTAACAATTTATATTAAATTAAAATTAATCGACATTTCCAAACACACCATTAAAAATAAAGAAACATTTTTTTACATATGAGTACTTTTAAAATAGTAAAAAATATAAAAATTATCCACTTGGCATGAAAATAAGCATTAAAATTTTTATTAAGTAAAAAAGTATTATACAGTCTTATATTAAGTCCTCAATCAACTGAATTTCATAATTTTAGTTGACGATTATCAAATACATTTAATGATTTATTTTAAAAAAGCGTAATCAATCAGAAAATGAATTTCCTACATATATAAATAAATCTTTTTTTTTTAAATATTTTCGAGTAAATAACGTTTTATGAACTAAGGAATTCTTATCAACTATTTGGCACATTGTTTTTTTGATGGTGTTGACGAACAAGTATATTTCAATAGAGGAGCAATATCTTCAACATTTTCAGTGACAGACATCGAGCTATGAATTCTGGAACCGTGCTCTAAAAATTTATTGAAATCATCGAAATTCACCATTTCTTTAGGATCTTCTAGTTCTAGGTGTTCGGCAATCGAAGAGTATTTTTTACCACTATTGCTTTGATGAATGAAATCAGACGAAGTTTCGTCATGAAAACCGCTATCGAAACGTTTCCAATTGGAAGAGTCAACGCTGCATTGCAAAGGTTTTGTTGTGTCTGCGATAGATATATATTTCGATGAATTGCATTTAGTCGAATTCGCTAAAGCTTTGTAATCGTTCACCGAAGTAGATTTGCACAACGAATCCATAAAACCGCTGTCCATCCGGTAAAACGTCTCAGAGTTCAAATTCAAAGGAACAATAAGTTTAGAGTCTTCGTTTTCCGAATGAATCGTGTCAAATAACTTAGTGTTATTAAAAGTACCGAAATCTTTAGTATTACATTTGTCAGAATCCAAATTAAAGCTATTATCTAAAGACATTTGCATGGGACTAGAAAAAGATTTTTGCCAAACTTTTTTATGAGTTGATCCATGCAAGATGTTTGTCAAGTCTTTTTTCAATGTTTTAGTCGGAGTTAGAAGCTGATACACTTCAGAGAACGTATCACAATTTTCTTGGGTTATTGCACTTTTTTCATCAATGTCAAACTTGGACACGAAATTGCTATTTACAAAATCTGAAGTGTGAATTGTGTCCGTGACAGTCTTTTCAACTTTAGATATTTGCATGTTCAAGTCTGTTTCGACGAACTCCATCTCCAAATTGTTAGAAGTCCGAGAGCGTAAAAGTGAATCGGCTGAACCTCCTGAAAAATTATATTAGTCAAATAGTTTTCTTTCAGAACACGAATGAAATATATATTAAAGTATATTATACCGAATCCAGAAAGTTCACGCAGTGATTGATCTTGATTATAATGCATAGAAATATCACTACTAATATCCATATTAGTTTCAAACGGTAATATAGATATATTTTTTTTCAAACTATTCAAAGACGATTCTGAATGAGATCTACTACTAAATTTCGAATAACTTTTATTAATTTGGTATAGTTTAGTCTTGGTTAATTCGAACGAGTCAGGACTCGAATCAATTTCTAAACCAGATGCGTTTGATTTTTCTGGCGTAGATTGAGAAAACGATACGTTATTTCTGTGACAAGTATTTTTCGGAGACATATCCAATGATAATTTTTCATTAATCTGAAATCAAAGTACATTTCGATATCGACAAGATTGCGATATTTGTTAGAATATGAAAATAATAAACTTACAGCTCCAGAACTACTGGCCGGCTTTATGGGGGAAAGAGATGGCGATTTAGGGTGATGTAATATTTTATCGGCTTGGAATCGACTTTGCCAAGGTGGAAAATTTAATATAGGGCTTATCGACTGACTTTCCATATTAGTATCTATGCTTTGAGTTGTCGAAGAATGTGAAGAGTTAAGCGATCGTTTGATACCTCTCGATACATAATCCTATAGTTAGAAAGAACGGTAATTTACAATTTTGTATAAAAAAAAAGTAATTTTCGAAACATACTTCTTCAGAATATGCAATTTCTTTAACAACAGATGGAATGTTGTCTTCTTCGTCTGAACAAACTTCCTCAAAGCGCAGTTTCCTTCTCAACGAAGCATTAGCCGACATGTCAGCATCATAAGTATTTTGATCCTAAAAATAAATAAACATCAATACAACGTAAATATAAAATTTCAAATACATCAGTGAATAAAGAATGTACCATTTTGAATGAATAAAATGGTTTCAGTACTTCTTCTATTTCTGGAGGAAGTACGGCCGGAAAGGAAAGAGTAGTTTGTGTCCAAACTTAAAGAGAAAAAAAAGAGTAAAATAAATTTATGAAAGATATATCGAAATAAAAATTGCAAAAAAAATATTACCGTTACATTTATTATTATTAGGAGTTAAGATTTCACTATTGTTTTCGTTAATTTTCAGTGCCGTTCTTTTGGGATCTGCAGCTAGAGGACTTGGAACGATCATTTCTCGAGCGAAAAACCTTTGGAAATTTTATTCATTTTATTAATCATGTTTTTTTTTTAAATAAACCATTTCACACAACGAATTACTTAGAAATGGCTTCGGATGCCTTCTTTTCCAGCACAGGATCTGGAGATATATAAAATTGACTACTGCACGCTACTATATCGGCAGGCTTCAATATCGAAACTTGTTCTATGTCCCACTTAAAACTACCAGATTCTTGTATTCTAAACATGCCTGGGCTGAAACGAGAAAAAAATATATCAAAAGATTATTATAACAGCTTTACCGTTTATACAAAGTGGCAACTGAAAGACTCAAGTCATAACTTGTACGACTTGTGGGTTTTGAAAATTCATATGCCTTATACAAGTTATGACTTGTAGGTTTTGAAAAGTTATAATTTATACAAGTTATGACTTTTCAAAACCCTTCAGTCTTTCAGTGGCCATTTTGTACTAATTGAAACCCGTGAGATTAATTTCCTTATCACCATATACGAAGGGTGATCAGTTTAAAACAGAAAAAGAGTTTCATTTCCAAGATAATAGAAATCGCAGATTATTTTCTAAAGTTTTCTGTTAAGTCGATCCTCAAGATTTAGATTACAAAAAATCTTTGTGCAGAGTGCATTAGTTTCTGAGGTATAACCAATTTTGATGATGCTCATTTTTAGCTTCTGCGATTGCAAAGACGAATGGTGCACCAAAAAAGCAGCATTTGTAGTATTTATAGTGAGACCATAAATATTAAAATCTTTTATTATTGAAGATTATATCAATAAACATCAATTTTCATAAATGATTTTTCGAGTTTTGGTATTGCTTTGAAACATATGTACTGGTACAGAAACATGCTTTTTTTATTCTCAATTACGATTTGACGATATTGATATCTCAATTATTATTTGTAACATTGATTATGATCAGTGGTGTAGTGGAGCCGGAACAATATTCTGGCACTTTTTTCTGAGCCGGAATAACGTTCCTACATTTTTTTAAATTTGAGAAAAAAAAATTTTGAAAAAACAGAAAAATGATTTTTTTATATTTTGGGCGCGTGCATTCGAAAGAATAATTGAAACAAAAATTTGGTCCATTTCTATGGGTCTTTGGTGACATCGTAACGAAATATTTGTTTGTTTGACACAACTGAGGATCGAAAACGACCATCATGAATATGACGTTACTTATGGGATTAGCAAGTGTATGAAAATATTATAAAAATAACCTTTATTTGATTAGATGCTTAAAAAATTTTGAAAACAATTTGGGGTGGTGGAAAAATTGAGCGTTCCGGCACTACTTTTTTTTAGCACTACATCACTGATTCACAGTTTCATTTTAACCAATACTTGCAAAATTTTCAGAAGCCGATTTAGTCTTTCAATTTAGGTATATGTACACCGTTCCGTCTTTGCAATCGCAGAGGTTAAAAATATGCATCGACAAAACTGTTTATATCTCAAAGATGAATATATTCTGTAATAAGATTTCATGCAATCAAAGTCTCAAAGATTGACTCAACAGAAAATTGAAACACAAAAATAATTTGGAAATAAAAAACATATTCAGTTGAAAGTTTATTATAGTAATCATCATCATCATTGCCGTTTTGTGCCCACTGCAGGACAAGGTCTACCCATCAAATATTGGGGGTATAGGCTATATACCTTATCCGAGAGTCAACCTCGTATCGAATTATATTAATATATGAAAGAATAACCAAACTTTTAAGGTCATATCAGCCTTTGTCCAATAATATTGATAAATTAATATACACCCGGGCCTCGTATAGCACGGTTTTATATAACACAGATGTATAAATTGTGGCATATTTTTTATACAACACGCTTTATATAGCACGATTTCAGGAAAAAAAAATTAATATATTTGATTTGTACATCTATGAAATGTGCCATGACGATAAATTAAAAAAAAATTTTATTGAAAAGGATCCTGTAATAGAAAGAAGTTTGAAATTCAAAAGGGAATTACAACAGATTTTGGAACCTTATAAGGAAATACGTAAAGATTTATACGCTAAAAGCATACAATCGCATATTACCTAATTTTCGAAGACTAAAACCACAAGAAATCCAAAGTCCTCCGATGATGAAAACTTACAACCGATCTCGAAAAAGAGTAAAACATACAGAATTCTAAGTGATAGCGACGATGAACGAATACTATATTATACTATTAAAGTTTTTTTTCAATAAATATGTAAATGTATATTTGTTTATTTAAAAAAATACAGTACATATTCATATATGTTTTTTTTTTTGGAACGCGAATTTTGTATGAACTTCAAACCATGTATAACGCGGATTTGCATTACACGACGTTTTTGTGGAACCATATGACCGTGTAGGTGTATTTGATTCGATGTTTAAAACAATCTTTTCGTCTGGAAAAATTGAGCATTCCGACACTACTTTTTTTTCACAACACCAACAACCCTTCGACTACAATCCGCCTCAAAACCACACGACCACCCCGCGAACCACCATAAAAACACATACATCACCCAGAAAGCGTGGGCGTGACTTTCCACCATAAAACCCCATCACCCAACGGACACCGACTCCAACCTAATCCCGCAATAGAGCCTACAATCGTCTATCGGCCCTCCGTTCCGCCCACCGTCGTGCAAGAAGAAGTTGGCCCCGGAGGACGTGGCCGTTCCTCGGCCGCAGTCGGCTTCAGGCCGCTCCGCTGAAAAGTCGTTCAGGCCGGCCCGTGGGTGCTGAAGGAGCGGCAGTCGAGGGATTCGCGGAGAAGTCGAAGGGATTTGCGGCGCCGATGGCTCAACTGTTGAAATTCGATGCTCCTGGATTGACGCCCGAACGCTGACGACTGCTGCCGCCGAAGGTATTTTTTTTTATGGTGTTTTATGTTTGTTTTGAATTTTGGTGTGAAGGTCCTTTTGATGTGAAAAGGTGGTCCTCGATTTAGGACGGAGGCGCGTTCTTGAACGTCGGTCGTATGTTGAATATGTACAATTATTTTTTTCTTTAGTTTTATTTAAATATAGTATATAGTATGTTAATAACATCGGCTGCGAATTGATAACCATAGTATTACGTACCATCATCATAATCATCGCGGTTCGGGTCGTTCTTTTGAAAACGAAAAAAAAAGTCGCGAGCGTCATCGACACACACAGATACACAGACAAACAGAAATCCGCTATTATATATAAGGGATAAGGATAGATTTCATTTTTTTCCCAAATTACCAATAAACTTTCGACAAACATTACAATTCCATATTTGCAAAGCGCAGCTACTACACACACACACTAGAGTCCGACGTCCGATCTCACCCGGGCCACGAACCGTGCGGCTAATCGGCACAGCTTTACCGCGGTCGTTCACGGCTAATCGACAAAACCGAAAACGATATTCTTCACGCGAGAGACGAACCCGGAAACGGAAAACAGGCGCCGGGGGGGAAGGCGAGCCGGATCGCGGGGAAAGGGACCGGTGGGTGATGGACGGGTCCGACATAAATCACGTCCGTTCGCGTACGAGCAAACATAAATCAGCGCCCGCCGGCTGCCCGGGAAGCACATGCTAATCAGTCCATCAAGGATTTCGGATCCGCAAAGTCGTTGGGTCGTTGCGCGTTTTATATCGGCGCCGTTCACCGTCGGAAAGGTCGCGGCTCGGCTTTCCCGGCGCGTTCCGGGAGCCGGATTCAATCGGGGGTTTTCGGGGTGTATCGAGTCGGTTGTTGATGATGGCTTTTCACGTTCGCGGTCCGGGTGGTTGATGGTTTCAGTTTTGGCGTTGGGGTTTCGATGATTTTTTTTTAGATTCGGTGGTTTGTTTATCGTGTTTTTGTTGTCAGTTTTGATGTTTCGACGGAAAAATTTCTAATGAAAAAATTGATTGGAAACAAAATAAAACGATGAAATTTTTCCAATCGGAAGTTGAGTTGTATTTTAGTGAACGGTTCGTGAAAATATTTATACGAACATTTTTTTTGTCAAAGGATTTACTAAAAAGCTACTGGAGATACCGACCCGTTGGGATTTCTCCCGGCGTCCTGCTGGTCTAATCTACCCGTATATTCATACATTTTGAAATATTATTATAAAACAATCCTTATTTAAACCAACGATCAATACCGAGAAACTATTTTATTGAAGAATTATCGATTATTAATTTTCTTTGCATTACGAGCAAATGGTTCTATACTGTAAAATCTTTAATATATTATTACACAAGAACAACATATCATTTTATAAATTAAATATCTCCTGTATATAATCAAGGATTTGTGTGTCTGTTCGAATGACGCTCGCTCCTTAAAAGATACAGATATTCTAATATGGTCTTTATGCGTATACAGTTAACGTCTATAACATGATGCTTATTACCTACTGCCTCTGGCTTTGCCTATATGTCGCATACAAATATCAAATGAACTATTTTGATTTTATTAATTAAATATTAAAATCGGGTTTTCACATTTTATCGTTTTCCGTTTCTTAACAAATCCACAGCCGATGTTATTAACGCGACCTTTTCACGTCGATACGCCGACAGAAAACCAAACAAGAAGAAAACTGCGCACGAGTATCGATTCCCTCCCCTAATTATATTTCGGCGAATCGTAACCGTGGCAATTATTAACTGTTCACACTATCGATATCGAATTGTGCGCGGAACTTGTTCGCAACTAGATAGTTTCGTCGGTTTATGCCACCTTTGCTCTCTCCCGCGGGCATCCAACTTTATCCCGGCAATTATAATTAATACTGGCGTGCGACACCGTCGGCCGATAATGACAACGCGCTCCTTATTTATGCACAATGCGTACGTACGACTGATTAAATCCGACCGAACGAAAGATTCGCCCGGTTGAATTTTGAATGGAATACCCGGCGGTCGTCGGAAAGTTCACCTGTTTCGCTCGCGGTTCGTTATTGGAGCCATCCGAGCGAAAATTAACTTAGGGCCGGTGCGGAGTCGAAGTTCGAATTCTGCTTTATGATAGTGTTGTGCGCGTTCGCTAAATAATTGCCGTTTCGCCCTTGCTCCTTTGTCCGGCGCAGTGCCGAATCGACGGCGGCCGTCGTTTATTGGGTCTTGATTGATGGTAAGGGTAGCTTAATTCGCAATCTTTGGTCGATCGGTGCTTAAAGAGCGATATGTTGAAGTTTGGTGTCGACGTCGAAAAGATTAACCACACAGTAAACCCTCCTATATCATTCAAATGCATTCAAATTCAAATTTCTTAAATTTTTTCAAATGCATTTAAAAAAATCAGTTAACACGTAAAAATGTCCAAAAAATTAAAATTGAAAAATCTTAATCCGCTATTAGGGCGTTTACTGTATATTTAATAGTAATATTTTTCATATTAAAATAGTTATATAATAATTTTTCAAATACCAAAAATATTATGAGACCGTTTCAATGTTTTCACTTGAAATTTTCAATTGATCACATTTAAAAGTGAAATATGATATTTTATATTATATAGAATTTATAATGATCATTAGTTTTGAAACTAAAATTTTCACTGAAATGAAATAATAATACCAAAAATTGTCTATTATAATATAATATATATTACGGGAATATATCTATGAAAAGTTCGACCATTTCAGTCTTTATAACTTTCGAATCTGTTTCAAAGTAAATAGACGGAAAGTCGACTGAACATTCTTATAAATTAATTATATATTGTATAATGTGTCAGTTCTATGAGAAATATCGTACAATAACTAAAAATATCACCAAGTTATATTTTTGATTTGTTTCGTATCATATTTTATTATATTATGAATAATTTTAATATAAACAATGATTACTCGTGTACATTTCTACATTATTCTATCTGTAACGATTCAATAAGTACTTAATGGCCCTATCTCAGGTTGTTTTGTTGAAATAGATGTCAAAACGTTTATCAAACTTGTTTGAAAAGTTTCTGAAACAATTAAGCATTTAATTTGTAGACCGGTTGTATATCGAACAATATTGTTAAGCTACGTACGCAATGCACAATTATAATAATTCGTTCGATTGTGTTTTCAATTTAGTTAGTTTGACAATTTTGACACGCCGGTGCCTTAATTATTTTAATCTATTACCATTAAAACTACGCGAAAGTTCGCCATATTAATAATTTCAGTATTAATTGCACGACAGAACTTAGTTGACGTTAGTTTTTGATGAATTAATTACCATATATCTTTATTGTATGTACCTATTCACATTGCTTTATTCCTGTTTTGAAGATAATTTAATTTAATTTCGTATAGAATTGAACATACAATAATAAAAGTTATTTGCCAAATATCATTCCTTTTTATTATTAATTTTCATTTGATAAAATCTTGAGTTCTTTTAAATTAACCTGTTTTACGGCAACATCTTTATCGAAGTATTATGATAAGATGGAATATTGTTTTCATTATGTTGAAATTTTATTTTCTTGAATTTTTAGCTCACGTTATCGAAAAAACGAATTTCATATTTGGGATTAATTTTTACGTCAAATTTTTAGTAACCTGTATCTAATCTTACAGAATATATTGTTTTGATAAGATACATCTTGCTAATATCCTTACAATTGTGTTCATGGAAGCATACACTATACTTGATATATGATCCAATCGATTGAACGAAGGCTTAATTCGCTTTAGAATTCAAATTCACAATCGTAGTGGACCATTTATATTGAAACAGAAATCAAAAGCCTCTTAGAGCTTAACTCTGTATACCTATTAATGATTTGAATTGTTTTATGAACTTGACGTGAAGACAATGAATTCAATTAATTAGCTATGACTTTATAAATAGATGCAATTGAAATTTATTTTCAGAAATCAAGACTTCTTCCAAATGAATTTTTAAAATAAAAATAAAGCATATTCTTTCTAATGAACCATAACGCATCTTGAATTTTGTTAGGAAGTTAATTGAAATTCGGTGCACGCAAAACGCTCGAGATTTATCCGCTGTAAGATATTGTTCTTTAATAACAGTTTGTCGAAATTTTCCTAAAGTTTATTTTAAGTTTATAAAGTAAAAAGTTTTCGCATAGAATACGAATACAAAGTTGCATGATGTTAATTTATAACAAATTTGTGGAATCGTTTTATTGGTGTTGTAACATGTATTATGAAGATCGAATTAAAAATTATGTTATTTATGTGCTTATTGGTGAAATTAATTTGATTGTGGTTTATTTTAGCTAAGTATTGTTTTATTGAATTTTGTAGCCGATTGTGAGATTATTTGAAATCAATTTTCTGGGAGGCCTATTTTATATAATATTTATGTACATATTTCGAAAACATTATATTATCATTTAAACGAATTTCGATTAAAACGATCCTTAATCCAATTAAAAGTTGATTTGTGATACTCGCGTTGATGTTGTTGTTTGCTTTTAATGTTCGGCTCGTATTTTCGTTATTAAATTCATTAATTGTATTTATCCAAAATTTTCCACGATTCCTATCCGACTAAACACAGCGTACAACAACCTTCGTTACGATTATTATATTTACTTTCGATTAAAACAAATTTATATACGACTCTGAAGATTTCACACAATCCAGACACTAATCCAGTACACAATGCGAAATCTTCGACCCGTTTGACACACCCAACGCGCGCGAAACACACACGAAACGATTAATATTCAAGCAAAACACATAATAGACGACGGCGAAAGCAATTATGAAAATTTCATCCATAATGCGTCTCATTGTTAATTCGCGAAGAGCGTCCCCGAACGCGTTGTCGGCGAATTCCGGGAATTTATGCGTAATCGCAAACTACCACTCCCGACATGCACAACCTTCCCCCTTCGCAGGAGGCCCATTCGTATTGATGGCCGGCGGGTCCTTCGTCCTGGTCCGCGAATGTTGTAGTTTTCGAATCCGTCCGGCGTCCTCCTCCTCCGGCAATACAAATGGGTCGTTAAGCTGTCGTTTCGCGTAGTAAAAACCTATCCCTTTCGACGGGGGGACGCATGTGCTGAAAAAAAGGGCGAAAGTGAATTTTCAGCCGCGCCGATATTATGCGCGAACGGGATATTTTTAGAAGCGTAATATAGTCGTGTGTAAGGAGAAATTTCACTATCGTATGTTTTCGGTGCGGTGAAAATTTTCATTTTGTCGGTAGAAATTTTGCTAAAATTGTAGATTTTACTGGTCGTGTTCATATATATTTTTTTCGTGTTTTAAAATACGTAATTTTAACTAATATATATAAAAAAAATTGTTCTTTTATAAAATCTATAAATGTAAAAGATATCGGCTAAGCAATTGTATACCAATTTGTTGTGATTCTCTCGATCACATCAATTGATTTTCTCAATTACCAACTATCGAAAGTTGTGGAAACATCGGTACGTGTGCAGACGTGAAAATAATCGTCCCTCATCACTAACGCGAGTTCTCTTTAATAACATTTTTCTTTTTCCTTCTATGGACTTCTATATTATAAGTCCTGCGAATGACCGAATGATTTATCTCGGTCATATTTCCTTTTATTTTTGGTACGTTGCTCGTATTGTTATGCGATTTTCTTACTATTTCAATCCAAATACACCCCATTATGACTAAATGATTGAACTCATACGGTAAATTTGTTTGTAACCGAAAATATTTGCATGCACACAAAAATATATTATTTATAGAATATGCTCTACTTTCACGCGTGACGTACTGTAATTGATGAGTGTCGTGTCAATAAGGGCACTAACCTTGATCAAGGGTGGTATGTTTATGTGTGCTACCTCCACTATGTAATGGATACTTTAGTAAGAGTGTCTTTGTTTTGCACCCCTCTGATGTCATTGTACAAATTACGCAAATGTTGCGCTACCGTGTGCGTTTTTATAGGCAGAAAATCGATTTCAAGGTACGATTCGTAGATAAATTATTTAATTCTTGTCTATATTGTGAAAAATTCTTTGTTTACATTTCTGTCGTATTGCAGTTCCCTGTTTTACCAATTTTTTAGGTGAATTTGTATGGAAAATCTTGGATAGATGGCTCTGTAAATTATTTTCAGGTTTGCGTCCTTGCTAAATTTTCAGCAAAATTATAATGCTTTTCCTTCTAGATGTCTCTCGAATATTTGCTGAAATTGCTGTAAGTAAATCGCACTATTTTCTTCAGATGGCACTAAAACAATTTTGGCTAAATTTGATTTCATGAAATAGCTCAATATATTATATTTTCTCGAAACTGAATAAATATGCCGGAGGCCACATAAAAAAATATTTTCGCTTGAATTCTTTTATAAAATGACTAAAATTGCTAGCAAAAAGTACCAATAAATTATAGTTAGTTAATGGCCCAGTTATTGTCTTGTTGCTGGCTAATTTATAGTTGCTTTTCCGACATCGAGCATTCCAATTTTTTCTCCTTTTAAGACATGGTTTTTTACAAATCTTATATGTATAATATAACTCACTTTGAAAGCATTTTTATTTGCGTCGTCGCGATCATGCCGTTTCCGTTCTATATCGGATTAAGCCCTCGCTGTTACTCAAATAAATAGCTTTTATCCATTACCGAACCGGGTCGTGTGTTTCTTTTACCCGCGCTTTTATTTCTGGAGTGAGGATAAATTAATAATGGGGACAGCATAATCTCGGGAGACAGTGGAAAACCTATCCGGCTCCAGCCCACGTCCTCTTTCTCGTCCCCGAGGATAGGTCTGGATTGCCTTATGAAGGCATTCGTTTCAGGGATGTCTATCACGATCGTATCCAGGCACTTTAAATCAATGTTAAATAAAAGGGTTGGAATATTCACTTTTTTTATGGAAATATTCTGAATCAACGGAGTTTTGTACATGTTCACGGAATGGTAAACAAAGTAACTCGCGAAAGCGAAAATAAAGCGTTGGATAATTCAAGTTTATTTCGGGATCATGTCTACGAGATGTTGTAAATCGTTTTTAATTCGATTTTTTTACGGTTCGACAGCGAAATAAAAAGAAAATTTATTTTCTTTACAGCGATTCGCCTCTTCCGTTTTTAATAACGATCGTTACGGTTTACGCGATGAATAATTTACGCGAAAATTTTCTAACGCCGTAACCGTAAGAATTTATTCGATCGTTTACCGGAAGAGATAAGATATAACGCCCTCGTAAATTTCATTTTTCCCACCCCGTGGGATCTGCCTTTTTTATTTTATTTCCGATACTTATTCCCTAGTTTTTTTTTAAATATCGTTCATTTTTTTTCAAGATTTGCTAACCCTGGAAAACGATCATCCCTCAACTGGGGCATAATCCAGGTCGCCGTATATTAAAAATGTTCTGCGATATAATTTCAATTTATTTAATTTCTTCCCTTCCGGCTTAAAGAAGATTTTCGTTAGAATTTTCATTTTCGCCTAGCTTAGTTGTTTATTATTATTATTATTTAATTATCTTTCTATTTGCGGATTTTGAACGCAGCAAAAGAGCCATAAAGCTGATTGTTTTTTTTGTCTATCAACAATTTGAAATAATTCATTGTTTTATGAACAAATATAATATTTATTTTCATATTTTTTTGTTTGTATATTTTGTTTCATTCGCAATTTCGTTAGGATTATGAAAAATTAATAATACAAAAAAGGTTTTTAGTTGTATTATTCAAGAAAATTCTTTGTTAAACAATAGTTTTGATACATATATGTACGATACATATATGTAAATATAAATTTTAAAATTGTAGAAAAATCATAAGAAATTTTTCGCATTTTCTGTATATTGAAAATTTTATGTAATTATTTTTATAATATTTTTAAGAAATACACTGTGATATTCATTTTGAAATAATTTGTACCTTTTTTCTCACCACCTGACTATCCCATCGTGTTTCTATCTTTTCAATCTCTCGTCTGCTTTTGTTTTGTTTTCCTTATTGGACCAGGAAGCCTATTTTTCCACCATTGTTTTATTCATACGAGATTCGCGTTACATATTCATTAATTTTTCGGTCGGCAGAGTACGTCACTGACTGCCACCTCGTCTTCGCTTCCCTTTTTGTCTATCTACCAAAAAAAGAAAACTTTTTTCGGTTCTTTTCGCTCCTCCGACGATTTCTCCTTCCGTTCCGACGTTTCGACATCCATTTGATGTTTCCCTGATTTCTCTTACCTTCGACGGGAGACTGTTTGAAACGGTACAGGAAAAAATCGAGAACGTAAACGCCAAACGGGAATATTTCCGACGAGGGACGACAATCGACTGCGATTCGGTGCGTGATTTTATGCGAAAAGGTTCGGCTCGAATTCGTTATTGTTTTTTTTTTTTACCTTCTTCGTTGTCATTTGATAAGGTTTTTTAACATGTTTCCATCACGCGGCTTTTCAATTTATTCGATTTTAGACTCAAACGAGATTCGACGGTTCATTATCTTTCATTTTTGTTCATTTACGTTGTGAATTATTCGATCGTTTGCATTGTAAAGTAAACCCTATATAACGTCGAGATAGGTTCAAAGTTATAGGGGGGAATTTAGGAAAATCAATAAATGAAACATTTTAATTTTTTTTTTACATTTTTACGTGTTGATAGCTTGTTTCAAATACACGTGAAACAAATTTAAAAATTTGAATTTAAATACATTCGAAAACAAATGACGTTATAGGGGGGATGCCGCAAACGTTATAGGGAGGTTTACTGTATTTTAAATATCGTAAAATTTCTTGAATATATAATTGTAAATGCGTGTGTGAGGTGTAGATGTGTGTGTTTAAATTTAATTTCAATAATCCCCTATATGTAATAGCGGATTTCTGTGTGTGTGTGTGTGTGTGTGTGTGTGTGTGTCGATGACGCTCGCGACTTTTTATAGTATTGATTCTAATATGGTCTTTATGCGTATA
>JAOXNN020000042.1:2772984-2783909 GCA_028571205.2 Hydropsyche betteni | reverse complement strand
TGTGCATGTTCGTAACGGTGACAATAACAAATGAATTATTTTGATTTTATTAATTAAATATTAAATATTCAAATCGGTTACGGGCATCGACTTTCAAAATAAATAAATACACATCCCGATATTATTAACATCGGGCCTATTTACTAGTAATCATAATAAAACCGTATGAATTTGAATTTCATTGTGAAGTATTTCAAAAGTGTTTATTTCTCTTAGTGATAAAACAACGTATCTAATTTTAAATTTTTTCTTAACATTTTACTAATCAATCGATTAAATATTTTCGATATTAGACATATTAAATTTCAACCCATGCCAGAAGTGATTATTAATTTTAAATATATACAATATCTATTGCGATATACAAACGTAAATTTGAATTCTATGCAGACGCGGATTGCAGCGCAAACGTTTTTTTTTTTTTTTACGAAACGTATCGTTTTCGCATAGAAACGTCGAATCGAGACGGATACGTTTCTCGTAAAAAAAAAGCATGACGAAAATATGATTGGATTTGCTTGCGATCGGGTCTCGCGCGCAAATGTGTTTACTCGTCGAGGCTTCCGCGCCATTACTGGGATCCCCGCGAGCGGTCGGAAAATGGCTTTTCCATAACCATGGTAACATACGGTTCCCGGCGAGCGTATGGATCTACGTGTCGCATTGTGTGTATGTGTCATACGAACGTACACGTGTCGTGCACTTCGCCTCGCGTTATTGCCTATACGCTTATTGCTGTATCGTGTTTTGTTTGCCCGTATTATATTTGGCGTTTGTACGTGTCGCACAATGCCAGCGAGTGTTAACGAACGTCGCTTCGCGTTAATTCGCTTCGTTTGTTACATTTCGACGCATGGGTGTGTGAGATTTGTGTTTTGAATGTTGTGAAGGTTTTTCTCGGTTTGGGTGTTGCGATGTCTTGTCCTGGTATGCGATCTGTGAATTCGAATTGGGAGTTTTGAAGTATTGGTTGTTTGTCGTAGTGAGTGCGTATGGTTAGGGGAAAAATGCTCGAACTTTCAATGAATTGTATCAAAATGGATGTCATTTAAGCTGTTGAAATGCTTATTTGCAAAATTCAGTACGATGTTTCGATCAATCGGAAAACGGTTCCGCAAATCGCACGACTCGATACGATTTTTTTCGCTAATTTTCCGTAAATCACATTCGCATCCAATATTTTCCGATCTGTTTATTTTCTGCGCGCACATAAATATTCTTCCGAATATAAATCAACACAAATCGAAGCGCAAACGTCGCAGGCAATCTTCACAAGCTCGCCGGTTGATACATCAAAAAACATACGCGATGGTGTGATTTATCGTCCGCCCACACCCTATGGCGTGATTTACAATCGGACCCGACACATCATCCAGCTCCTGAAATAGAATTCGTTTTATTTTTCAGCGGCCCGAAGCATGCGTCGCGTCCTTTCGCCAGGTATTAGTATAATGGCGAATCGTATTATTCGAAAGGTTGGCCCTCTTTATGCCCTTCCCGCACCCTGTTTCGAAGGTATCTGCTCGTGCGCTCGCGAGAGGTCCTTTTCGAAAGGGCTCCCGTATTTGCTTGTCCTTTTTTAACGGGATCAAATAACCCCTTTCCCGTGTGCGGGTATGTGGAAGGTTCTTCGTCCTTGTGGAAGGTTTTCAACGCGTGCGAAAAGCTCTTGTAGATGGTTCTCCTCCCTTCGTGCCGCCCGCATCTTGTAACTATTTCGAAAACCCAGCTTTTTCAACGTCGTATATAATTAAATAACGAAAGGTCGGCACGTCTCCTACGCTAAAAGCCGGTAACTCGACTGGGAGGTAACTTTTTAAAAGGCGGTCGGAATGCCTTGAGTACACGCGTATACTGTATTTAAGTCAAGCAACATACTAAATTTAATATTACACGTACATTTCATTTCTGAAAACTATGCGAGAATCTCGTTATGTAAGATTTCAGGATGTATTATCTAGTACACAAATTGTATGAAAGCTTCTGCGAGACATATCAATTTGGCATTTTTATTTTTCGGTAAGAAAATTTATGGGATGTTCGTGGCGTTGATGGTGAGATGAATTGGCTCCGCGGTCGGAAGGCGTCCGGGTAATTTTCAATTTTCTCAACAATGCACCATATTTTCATGGCGTCAATAGGAATTCTTCGGCCGTTGCACGAACGGAGACGGCGGGGAGAAAAACATCAGAGAATTTCTTTAGCTAAAAATTTCGAAAAAATCTTCACCTTGTATAATATAACGCGATCCACTTATACATAGAAATTATCTAGATGGAATCAATTTAATTTGCGGCTCGACGCTTCTGTGCAGGGACAGCTTTTCGCAAATGAGTCAAATTCAGCCGTGTAACGAACTACCGAACGAAAATCAGATAAATTAAATCTTTTATACGATTGGACTAATCCGCCGTTTGACGACTACGGACAAATCCGTTAAATCCGCGACGTCTACCCGTCAAAATCGCAAACCCATTATCGGGGCTCGGGCGTTCGTCCTCTTTCCATTTTCTTATATGTCCTGTCTCTCCGGCTTGATCCTTTTGCTCGTGCAAAATCGATCAATTCGCGATTCGAACATTCCAGAGGCGTCAGAATCGAAAATGTATCTATTCCTTACAAAATAAATTGATTCAATCATCTTATATGTCATTTTTTGTTATTAAATTTTTTTCATATTTTTCAATCTTTCGATAATGTTATGATTGCTTGCATAAAAATGGAATCGAGGTTAATTGCGAAATCGTCCCCTTATAATAGAACCTTATCTGCAAGTGTCGCACGTCATCGTACATACGTCACACGTCACATCACATCACATCAAGGGAAGAACCGAGCCGAATTCGTAATGTGCGCCTCTTCCTTTCGAATAGGGGTTGTTCACCACTTTTGGGGTGGCAGCAGGAGAAATAGGGACGAAGGCTTTTAAAGGCTGAGGCAGGACCAAAGGTTTTTCTGAAAATGGCACGCTTCGGTAGTTTTCCGGGTTTTCTACATATGAGGGGAGTATAGAATCGAAAACAGTAATCTTCACCTGAGTAATTTATAGAAAATACAAATTTGAATTCGATGAATTTTACTATTTTTCAAAGTATTTATAGTGAATTTGTAATCACGTTTCAATGTTTCTAATCAGAACTAAACTCTGAAGGTAGTGTTTTCATTGTAAATAACTTCGGTATTATTTCACAAGTTTCCTAACTAAACATTTCACGTAGACGATTTTCAGTGTTTGAACGAACATTGCAATATTCGAATTAATATCGTAATGAAATAACAGAAATTTTAAAACGTATCTATCCGCAGAGGAGACGATTGAAAATTTGAATATCTCATATTCAACCCTCGGGAACAATAACATCGGAAATTGCGAGTTTTGATCGTGCACCCCTCGCATATTTGCACGCAGGAAACATAGCGAGAATGAGCACGGTCCTTTCTACCGCTCGTCGAGGGATTATTATTAATGGCCGACTCGAGAAATTGTTAAACCGTTAAATTGTTTCGAGGCCGAAAGTCCCAACTTTGCACGTGCGTAATGAGCTGCGCACGTCATAACTCGGGCTACGCCAAAATGACGGATGCGCCGCGCGGTGTGTGTATGTATTTCAATTGTAAGTTTGAATTAATTTCGATATATTTAAAGATGTAAATATTCGAATCTGTAATCAGTGAATTTTTCGTGAGTGATTTGTTTTCGTTTAATTTAATTCGTAGCGTAAATTAATATTGAAATGTTTGAAGGTCATTGATTTAAGAGAATCACAAAATTTTGCGGTTAGATGAATATTTATAGGTATCGAGAGTAAATAAAAAAAAAAATGGAGCGAATAACGTTGTTTCGGCTCCCAAGTGAATTTATAAAACAATAAATAGATCATTTAAATATAAAAATATATTTATTATTTTATTTTTATTTTGTTTCAGGTGAGTACAAATTTCGCGATCCATTCCGGCGTAGGACCGCATCCAAGCATCGGGAAACAAAGCGTCGTTTCAATTTCGTTAACGAATTTCGCACTATTTCCTCCGTCCGAGGATACGACATTCGTGAAATATCACATCCGAACTGAAATATGATTTAATTAAATATTGCATTCATTAAGATTCAATTACAAACAACGGACCGACACGAAGGAGAGCTGGCGCGGGGCCTGGACGGGCGTAAGTGCTCGTCGCTTAACCCCTGGCGCGCCGGCGATCGAATTATGCGTCCCGTATACGTAATCGGACCGTTTTAATTATTTCCCGGGCCATTTTATCATGGTAACTAGATCTGGCCGCAGGCTTTATTCCCATCTAAATAGGATTTCCAAAAAACCCCCTCGACGCCCCATACCGCGGGTACAAAAAGCGCCCGCCGGGTAAAGGGTCTCTCGCATATAAATGTCAAACGCCGCCGGGCAGCGGAAGGGTTTTTTTTTTCGTGTATTTTTTTATTATTTTTATTCGAATTGTTCCCCCCACTTCTGCTCTCAGGACTCCTTTTATCGTTTTACTTTTAACGCCGCTTTACGGTGCCCCTTTCCCTCTTTTCGGAGTTTGGATATCGTGCATTTACATATTTGTATTTTTTTATGTCTTTTTTTATATTCTTTATTTCGTTTTTTCTGTATGTGTTATACGGGAGGTTTTTCATATTCGGCTTCATTTTCGCGCTCTTCTTTTTTGCATTTTTTTTAATGTGCGTCGGTATTATTATACACTGGAGTGTAACTGAGTTTTTCCGCTTTAATTCGCGGACGCGAAAAAGCTGCAATGAATTCAAATTGGAAATATTTTTGGCGTGCTTTGAAATAGTTGTTTCATTTTGTATTATTTTCCGCTCGCCACCCTAATTGAAATTAGGTTGAAAACACGCTCGAAACCCAAATTTCAACGCTAATTAGAGTGATATGTTAATACGCTGTAAAACGCAATACATGAAACTTTTCAATTACATATGAGTAGTGTTTTCATTCGAATTTTGCGGGAGGTTATTATTATGTAATCGCTCTTAACGTATTTATTCAATATTTTGTTGAAATGAATTCTGTAAATATTAGAATTATTTAATTGTATTGCCAGTTTTTTGCTATCAACATTTTTCCTAGTGTCTCGGTATTGATTTGTTTTAACGTACGAGAAACGTTAGCTTTGTCTATCTAATATGGCATCGTTACTGAAACTTTGATATTTGAAGAGCGCAAAAGCAAAAAAGGGAAAGATTCTACTACTATGTATATTTTTTTCGTATTTTATTTCGCGCATTGGAACGTGCGGCTTGTATCGCAGCTTAAATAACGTTAGTGCGCGAGAGCTTTTCACGTCAATCACCGCAGTACTTTGTTCGCGCTCGCTTCATATTTATTTCACATGCTTTTCCAGGTCGTTTTTCGCGATTTTTCCTATGCCGAGAGTTTTCCACGATCTCCATCAACCGCACCCGCAACACCCACTCTCCCACATTCACCAACACACAATCGCAGAGGTTTCTTTTGATGTACGGTGACTTTTTTTGTAGTTTGGTTCATTTCTTTCATACGGAGCTTTAGCTCTTTGTGTGGTGCCGTGAAATTCGTTTTTTCGTCAGTAATTGTATTGTAATTCAGCGGTTGTTTAACTTTCTGCGCGAACAATGCGCCGAGTGTTTAAATACAAAACTTGCATAGCGTAGTCGGTTGTTTTCACTATACAAATTTTCGTGGGTGTGTGTGTGCAAATTTGGTTTTGACGTTTGCGAATGCAAAATTTTCAACGTTTCTGTATACGTATGTGTGTTTGTAAATGTGTTTTCGATGCTTTCACGCTCTTTTATCTCTCGCAGATCCAACTCTTTTTTTCCACTTTTCTCGTCCGTCTATTTTCGGCGTGAAGTTTCGTTATAAATTCTATTGTTCGCGCGCAGGTTTTTTTTCTTCCTAAATTTGGCGTTTATCGATCATGGTTAAATTTACATTAGTAAAAGAGTTATCGTTTATTTTTGTTACGAACACTGAACCAGTACTTTTTAGCGAAAATTTTCTTCGTAGAAAACTCACTTTCGATATTATATTATTGTGAATACATATTTTTTGATGAAGATTATTTTGTCTTCAACTAATAAATTTTCTTATTGAATTTGTAAGAGGCTTATAAATTTTAATATTATAAGTAGAGTTTGACTTTATTGCTTTCATTCACATTTTTCTATCCTTAGTATTTCAAAGTAAATTTAATATAATTTTTATTAAAAACTTCATCAATTCATTTTAGTGATATTATGGCGATATGTTGATAAAATAAACTGTCGTGGAACCGATTTTATTTATTGATGAAACAAAATGCGGATTTCATACAAAAATCATATATTTTTCACTGAATTTCGATATCCGTTTCTATTAAACACCAAACTGAAAAAAAGTGAACCCAAAAAAGAGAACTATCCAGTCGTCATCACCTGTCGCCAAAATGCGTATCGAACAAAAATGAAATCTGGGATTTTCGAACCCGAGAGATATCTAATCGAACGGGTGAGACAAAAAAAAACATATTAAAAAGACCTTTTTTTTCGTATATACGCGCGTCTGAAGTGGAGTTTCAGGTCGTTACCTTTGCGCATGTTAATTCGAGCGTTAAGAGTCCGCGCCTTAAAACCCTTTGCGGTCCACGTACCACACATCGGCTGGAAGTGCGCTCAAACGCCTTTTTGATTTGTACCTATCGCTAATCGTGCGTACCGATTGGATTTATCTATTTTTTTCTCGTTTAGTAGAGGAATTTAATTTTTTTTCATGTTGAACTATAATTGCTTTCCATGAGAAAATAAAATTTTTATGCTTTTTTTCAAACATTTGTTCTTTTTTAATGGAGAACTATATACAGTAGAATTTCACTAATCCGGCACTTCAATAGACTGATACGTCCAATAATCCGGCACCCTCCGTCCGCGCCTCCCTCACTCCTCTACGCATATGCGCTTCGTCGTCGTCTAGCAGTCTAACCTCAAAACTTATCACGTGTACGTGCGTATGTATTTACCTGCTGTTTTCAAATGAGAATAGTGTAGTTAAAAATGTCAAGTAAAGGAAACACAAAGCTCTAGCTTTGAAGAATAAAATGGACATTTAAAAAAAGTTAGATAGTGGAGAAAACATGTGCAAATTAGCAAAAGAATATAGAGTTGAGCGTGCTACTATACATGATCTTAAGGATAAAAAAGCAAAAAATAGTGGACCACGTAAAGAAGATGGAATCTAATCTGATCTGGAACCTGTCGAACATGAACATAAATACATACATTATATTCTCTTTATGAAATGCTTTATTTTATTTATTATGAATTTTTCCTATAATCCAGTAATCCGAACATTCCAACAATTCAGCACCCTCTAGTTTTTAATAGTGCCGGATTAGTGAGATTCTACTGCACATAAAAAATAAAATAAAATAAGTTTTCTTTATTTTAATTATATTAGCATTTCGTAATAACTTAGTTTCGTAACTAAAGTCGCTGAAGACGAGATAGAAAAAAAATATTCTCGACTTTTTTATCGATATTCTGCGAAAAAGATTCACTTTATTTTGTTGTACGAAAAAACCGGCTTACTCAATAATTTATATTCGACATTTTCGCAAATTTCATTACATCCGCGTATCTCTTCAATCATGTCCGCACACGACGGACACGCACGATTTTTTTTTTACGCATTATTGATTTATATTCGCATCGGCCGGATTTGTTCGCACGTACGTATTTTCGCGGCAGTGCGAGCCCGCCTAAATCGCATTTAATAATCCAAACGAAACAGGGTGGCTTGCGAACGTTATTTATTGGCCCCGGGGCCGAGAAATGCCTCTGATTTCATTATGTTCATCCGCATTGACCGACTTGATTTATTTACGTCCGCCAGATACGTATGTGCCGACCGTGTGCGTGTGTCGTACGCTCGGTACACACGCGTACAAGGGTCGGTACGTTTCGCGGTCGTACGTACGTGTCGTGACGACCGAACCGTCCGACCGTCGTTGTGTATATTTATCGCAGCGCGTGCCGGAGGAGTGTTGCCGCGTTGTTCGTTGGCCACGTGTTCTAAGGGTGTCGGGGATGATGTGTTTGTTTAAGGGGGTGTTCTACTCTAGAAATTAAAAAAAAAAACCAATATTTTTTCTATTTCTAAAGTTTAGACCTTTAACCCTTTGCGGTCGTAGAATTTTCCGCAGTGGGTACGTCGTCTACTCGGAGGAATAAAATAAGGATTTTTGTATAAATCACTAAAATTAATCATATCTAGCACGAATAACAATTAAATTAAGTCAATTTTTTTTAAATGTATTTGAAATAAGCAATCAACGCGTAAAAATGTCAAAAAAAAGAAACAAATGTTTCATTTATTGATTTCCCTAAATTCCCCCTCATAACGTCGAACCTATCTCGACGTTATAGGGGGGGTTTACTGTATATATGTACATAAGTACTACGTTATTAAATCATTCTGAAAATTATAGACCAATGAATACTGACAAGTCAAACGCCAAAATTTTTTTCCAGCACGTTTATGCAAGGGAAGACAATTTATTTTATAATCGTCTGAATCTTCAGGGTCATTATCAAACCGCCCTGTTGTATTTAATCGTCCGAAAAAACCTCAAAATGTTATAAACTATATTAATTTGAAATAAAATAGTATTAAATTTAAAAATTTTCATTTGAAATGAAAAGTATTTGATTCGAAGTGGAAAACATCCACCTTGAGGTGAAAAACCTGTATTTTTATTAAATGTGAATTTCGTCAACGTATCTCAAATTGGCTCTTATAAAAAAGTTTCTTTATTGTATTGAAAAATTAAATAAATCTCAACACCGTTAGAAAGAAATTTTTGAATTTCAATGGGCGCGAATAAATTGAATAGAATCTCACTGCATTCTACGTTTATTATTTCAGTTGAATTGAAATTTCTAAATCAAAAAAAAAGATTTTTTCAAGAATAATAATTTGTTCTAAGGTCAAATTTCTTATGATTATAAAAGAACTTCTTTATTATTATTATTATTTTTTTATTTCGATTTTAAACTGTTAAATGGATAAGATTCGAGTTTTCACGCATGTTCACCGCTTTGTAGGCGTATAGACGCCGAGGTCAAAAGCTGGCGTTACAAATATCGTCGATTAAGGGACGAGCGGTAAACTTGGCAGGGCGAAGGGTCTTGACAAATTCGCTCGCTTTACTAATTCTAATTGGAGGCTTCAGACTTAAAGGCGAGGATTTATTAGTGATTTGGTGCTTGGAAGCCTCAGGAAACTCAGGATAAGGTTTGTAGGATAGTCGGGAGCGTCGTGGCTAGTTTGCATAACCGAGTACACCTAAACCCTCATCTTATCTCATTCTTCGTTTATTTTATTTGCAAAGAGCGATCGTAGTCGTGCGAAACTCACATTTTCTCAAGACGAATGTTTTTGTCACAATTTGACGAGTCGTTTGAATATTTTTCTAAGTTTGATTTACGTGAAAAGTTTCGCAGGTATTGAGAACTAAAATGAATATATTTTTCATCTAAATGTGTAATTCAATATTTATACATAAACGATAAATTCTATAGATAAACTTTTCACGCTTTTTTTGCACATCTCAATAATCTTACTCATGAATTAATGATCTCACAATCGGTGTTTTATATGTGGATTCGTCGAATTTCCCCGCTTAACGGAAATCCATCGAAATTCCCCGATAGCCAACACCTGCAAAGGTGAGGATTTAACGACGTCTACTTAACCCTCATCGTGTGAGCGGGGTCATAGAATTTCCCAGAAGGCTTCGACCTTCCGTGGCGAGTCTCGCGTGCAATTAGGCCCAACTTCGCACCCGCACTTCCACTTTGAATTTTCCTCTCGCACAAAGAAAAACGGGGCAATGGTTCCCTTTCGTTTCATTAGGAACAACCTCGATTTGCCCTACGTTTTTTCTCCGGATCCGCTATTTTCTTATTTCGTACTGAAAGTGTTGTGTTTCGGTGCGCTCGTTGAAATCGGGAGCTTTTACTTTTTATGTACACCTTTTTGCTTGTTAAAATGAAATTAATAATGTTTTCTTTAATTGAAAGTAGTTTAATTATAGGTAATTTTCGTTTTTTAAATAATTAAATGCCATTTTTTTATATTAACGGTCGTCGGTTCGGCAAATTCGCTAAGTAGAAATCTTTCGGCGACTGAAATTGGTTTAGCGTTATGTCTTTTGTGTGGCCTGTCCGAGCGCGAAATGGGAAAAGATCTGGCGCAGATTTTAGCGTTTTTTTTATTCATTTTATATTCGTTCGTATTTGTACTTTTCTCCTTTTGTGTATATCTGAAAAATATGAAATTATCGTTCGTTTCTTCGTCTTTGTTCGGAAAAGAATTCGATGATTCGGTTCATAAAGTCGAGTAGATAATTTTTATTCGATATTACGTATGATAGTAAAACCTCATCAAAATTGCCCTTTAAGCGTTAGTATAATATAAATTATATAAAAAACAACATTTTCTTAAATTTATTTTTAACGAAATATTACTATTTTTCGTTAATATCAAAGCTTTCAGAAAAACTAAATTATAAAGGAAATCTTTAACCAGACTTCGCGAAGTGGTTAAATGATTTTCTCTTTAACAAAGTCGTAATTAACTTGCACTCAATTACCGCTCGAAAGTTAACGCACACTTTTCATTCGCATGAAAGAGCTTTTAAGAATATTCGCGATTTTTTCGAGCTAATGGCGCGCAATAAATATGCGAGTTTTCTTTCGCGAAAAAAACAAAATGAAATAAAAAAAGCCCGAGCGCTCGAATATAACCTTTCCTCGCGCCGAAACGCTCCCGACTGATTAAGTGTGCGGTCTCCGGGAACACCGAATTAAAAATTCAAACGAAATTTTTTCTAATTGAATTCAGCTCACCTTTATAAATTAGAGCCTGCCCTTTTGCGCAATCTCC
>JAOXNN020000042.1:2748666-2772900 GCA_028571205.2 Hydropsyche betteni | reverse complement strand
ACCAAGCAAGATTCTTTGCTTCGTCCATGAACGAAATAATCATACGTCGCGCTTATTTATTTTTTATTATTCTAGTTTTTCCTCGGTTCTGGGTTATTATTCTTCAATTAACCGAGGAAACAGACTGTTTCCAAACTAATTTAACAGGTCTCCGTGTACGTAGGCCGCACTTAATTGAGTGCGGGTGTGCGAACTTGCGCGCCGTCGTCGCAATTGCTTTTCGATCGTATCGCATACAGTGGAAACTTTACAGGTGACACTCTTATTACTCCCGAGAGGTTTCCTTTGTGCTCGAGTTGTGTCGGATGACAACTTTTAATTAGCATTAAATGTGTCTTTGAAAAAGCGGCCGCCCGCTTAAACGTTTTCGTATTAAAACTGTATCGTCGGCAATTAAGGTGCTCTGAAATTGCATAATTCATCTCGCGATTTCGAGCTCGTGCACAATTTATGCCACCGCAATTTATTCTACGAAGCGCTGACTTTGTATCGACGTTCCTAATGATTTTTTTTTGTAAGCGATGAAAATTTTTGAAAGTTAATTAAAAATTGCTATTCTTCTGAAGAATCTTTGAAATTCTATCTTAGTCAATCTTCATGTTTTTATTGATAAAAAAATATGGATATATAATGGTTATTATAGAAATAAGCAATTTCTTTTTGTATATAAAAATATTAACTTTGTTATCGTTTCAAAAAAATTATTTCTTTTGATTGAGAATGAAAAAAATTTACGTGTAAAAATTCATTTTATTTTATTTCAAATATTATTTCAGCCATGAAATACGTTTTTATCAAGGATGCGATATATCTTTTTCAATTCGCACAATATTTATTTTTTGGTCACATTTTCGCCGATAGAAACGCACTCGAATCCCGCAAACAGGAAAACTACTCGCTTTACTATGAAAATATATCAAACGCGTCGCGTTCAGAAGAGATAGTACGACAAAAGAACGCCACGCATACATCACTAGAAACGAGCTCGCAAAGGGTTGAGAGCATCCTCGACTTTCGCCCTTTTGAATCTTCACGGGTCCCATTGTCATTGCGGGTGCCTCGGTACATTTATCATATTTATTTGTTTAAAATAATTTTTTTTCCCGATATTTTTCGCTCGAAGAAATTCCGTTTATTTGCACGGGCGTAGGTCTATATAGGTTTGTGCTTGCGTTTGAAGGTTGCTCGCCGTTGGCCTAATCATCGGCTTTTGATCAATCAGCGAGTCTGAAAAAGTGTACACAAGGAAGTTTACCTACGCATTATATACCTTGTTTAGGTGTACGATGTTTTACGAGTGCGAAGGATCATTCGACTAACCCACTTATTCCCAGTTATGGATCGCGCCTCCTTTTGACCGGTCCTCAGAAGAACCGCCCTTTTGCCACGCCCGAATTTTTTCGCTGACTAGACGAATTTATTTAAAAAAAGTATATTTACGCATAAAAGACATTAAAGTTTGTATTCCCAATTTTCTTGGAAGTGTTTCAATCTATTTTTTTCATTTCGAATCGTATTATTCCTGCTTCAATTTTTTTATAGTAAAATAATTAAAAATTTTCATAATAATTTGTTTATTTTTTATTCGAATTAAAGGTGTTATTGATCAAAAATATAATTTGCAATCACATCAAAATAAAAACAGTCCATGAGAATCTTGAACATTCCGCATGACGCACATTGCTGAGGTTTTATTTAAGGGTTTCTTCGCATAGGGCGCACCTTTTACAACCTTTTGTCCCGTCCAAAGGGCTCAGGCCCTTTGACACCTCAAAGAACCCCATACCGATATATTCGCGTCCCAGTACACCATAGGTTTCCACCTGCAAACAGGTGCGTCGTTTTCAGTATCTATTTCGTGTATAGATTACTCCGCCCTTGCGCTCGTTTGCGTACCGATGGTCCTCTGTCTGGAAACTTTTCGTTCGAGAATTTTCTCTTTTGTCGCTCGAAAAAATTGCGTCTGTTATTTTTTTTCTCAGTAAATCTACGTATCTGTAGGTATTATGTAAGATTTTTTTTTTGAATCGAAGTTTTTTGTCGTAGGCGTCGTCGCGTCGCTTCAAAAGATGAATTGGCGCTTTTACGGTACGCTTTTTTTTTAATAAAAAAAACCTTGCAAAGATGTTCACTCCACGATTCCCAGAGATAGACTGATCTTAACCAAGGCATGTCAAAAAATGGATTTCATTCCGGTACTCATAATATGTATCTATTTTTGAATCACAAACCAATTTAAATTAAGTATCATATTTGATATGCAGTTTTATTGCGCATTATGAATCAATATTACTTGTATTATATTACTATTAAAATTTCACTTCACAAACTATAATATAATAATAATAATTTTTCTCAGAGTTTAGAATGAACCTGAATCAATTTTGAACTTGAACCTGAAAAACTCGCATTAACCTTAAATAGAACCGCGTTCATCGATCTTTTTCGCTCTTATCTTTTCTTCTCTTCTTGGATAGCTCGATTTAAAATTTTTAACTATATCATCAAACACACACACCATTATATTTATTTTTTGAAATTTACGACCGCCAAACCGTTGCCTTCGTCGCCGCGGACCCGTTCGCTAAGTCGCCGGGAGATTACGCCGCTTTCACGATGCCTCCGCGAGATTGGCCTTTCACACGTCATTAATTCGCAGCCGGTTTTTCCACGATCGGAGACGGTTTTCCCGCGATTTTCCTCTGCGGGAAGTCTCGCCTTCGACCGCTTGTCGGTATTTTCCCCGGGAAAGCCTCGCCTTCGAGAAAATGAACGAGCGCCGCTACATTACCGTGAGCTAACGTTCGTTATTACGGAGGAGAAAGTCGGATGAATGGACGCATTTTTCATCGCTTGTGTAGTTTAAAGTGCGCTTGATGTGTATTAAGTGAGGCGGAAATTAGTGATGCTGTTGTTCGTGAAGGTACACGCTTGTATAGATTATTTTGTAGAGGTAACTGAAACCGTTAGTCATTGTACATTCTCTTTATGATAAGTGTTATTGTTTGTATCATATTTTGTTTTTGGTGAAACGACTTGTGATATTCCTTTTCGAGTTACAATATATTTTCGCATATATTAACTTTAATGTTCGACACAGTTCGAGTAAAAAGTTTTGTAAATTGATTTAAAAAAATATTGCAAAATTCAGGTGCGTCAAATTAGCGCACGTCCGAGTTCAGAAGTAAAAAAGAAGAAAATATTCGTCCACGTTGAACGTCATCGTGAGCGGCGGTACCGATTGAAGCCTCCGCCCACACAACATCGCTGTCCCTCTCTGTCTCATTGTGCGTAGTGACTTTTCGTGAATGTGTCGTCTCATTCTCTGCGAATTGGTATTCTGTTCGACATTTGCGGCAAGTGTCCGCAGACCATGCGCGCAACTCCAAGGGATGCTGCCACGATTTTCCACCGATATCCGTTGACTGGACCACACCCACTTTTATATAATTTTTAATTTTATTTCTTTCTTTCCATTTTCTTCAAGTCTATTTACAATCGGTTTGTAATCCATTATTAATTGTAAAAAAATCGGTTAAATTTTTATGCATTATATAAAAAAATTTTATGCATTATAGTTTTGATGTATCTGTTTAATTAAAAAAAAAAAAAATAGGCAGGAATACAAATATGTGAACGTTCACAATTATACTGAATGAAAAACACTTAAATTTTCTTCGATTTCTCAAAATTATAATTTTGCGTTTATTTTTCAATTTTTAAAGGTCACTAATTATTTGTCAGTTGAATAATACCTAAATTGATGAGTTAAAAATTAAGATAAATGAAGACTAAATAATAAATTTTAGAACAGTGCTTTATGGAATGATTGGTAAGACTATTCTTTAATGTATTCAGTAATTAATGATAAGTATTTTTTTGTTAATTGTGCCATTATGGTCATAAAACATGAGTCATGAACATGAAGAGTGACATGAACGTGATAAAATAGGACTGATATTACTGTCATATCCTTAGCTTTCAAGCGTATTGCGATAAATAGTGACACATCTTGGGGTTTTCATAAAAAAAAAAGTTCATGTTAACAACTCCGACGGAAACAAGACAAACCATTTTATGATGAAAATTATTAATATGAATAATGCAATTTCGTTTATTTGAATAAGATAAATGAAACGTGTTTTATTTTGATTCATAAAAAAAATAGCAATTACATCTTGGTTTAAATAAAATTATCCCTTTTTTTATTTCAAAATTTTTATCTATCGTACCGTAGGCTTAAAAGTAAAAATATTCCCGAAATCGTACATAAAACAAATGAAAAAAAAAAAATTATTTACGACCTCCAAAATCCATTCCAGCGTTAAACCTTGATAAATTTCCGAAACAAAAATAAATTTATTAAATAAATAAACGGGAGTGTGCGCGTCCCAGTCGACGCGCCCGGCGTGACCCGGGGGCGCTCCAGTACGCTAGAGGGACGCGTTCGCCGCGCACGCGTTCCCACAACCGCGGAAAAACCTTCCCGCTCGGGAAAATGCGGGAAAAACCCGCCGGACACGCCAGCCGGGAAATCGCGTCCGCAGCTCGCCGACCGCCAACGTACCCGCGCATTTGACCGTCCTCCGGTGCGCTGTCGCCAGTCGGGCGCACTCGCTGCTTTCGCTCGCCGGACGCTTTTCCGTGGGAAATTCGGGGTCGCGATCGGTGCTCGGGTTTTCCGCGAGGCTTCGATTGCGGCGGTGGTTTTCGAGCGGATTGAATTTCGCGCGACGCGTGTAATCGGTCCCGGCGCTCCGATTGGAATTTAATATTTGATCGCGGCTCACTTTGTTTTGTGTACTGTTGTCGGTTGTATCGTGCTGTGTTTTGTGTATTGTGAGTTGGACGATTTGCAAATTTGAGAATTTGTGAAATTCGATGAAAATCTGTAAATTTTCTTGTTTTGTTAATTTTTTTTCGTTGTATGATCCGTTTTGTTTAAATACGTTTTTTATTATATTCGTTATTTTAAGTATGATATGATATTTGTTTATTATTTCGAAAATTATTCATTACTACTTTTAATGAGATGTGATAAAATCGTTATTGAAGCATTTTGAATATACTGGGAGTTTATCGCGAAATCAATCCGATTTGATTATTATGACGTCAGTCGATGAAAAATTAACGATTCAATTACATGCACAGCACAGCGATCTGTCGAATCGTCGACATTAATATAATACGACGATCTCGCCCATAATTAGCACACTGTCCCGTTTTCCCGACCAGGAAAACCCACACCCTCCCACAACGACCGGCAGACAATCACAAAGAAAAGTGTCGAACAGACAATTTTCCGACCCGTGCGATTTTTTCCCTAAACCCACCGCGTCAGTCGGGCCGCACTTAACCGACAATTTATTCGGATATCACCGACGTTTATGAGGGATCGGTTCCACAATTTAAGTCCTTCGTCATTGCCCCGTCTGACAGCTGCCGATCCTCCTCGTGCAGCAGCAGCTCAGGCCCCGAATCGGGGCCAAATTGGGGTCTCGATTGATTGCCGCTCGGACGAGTTCGTAATTCGCGTGGATTTTCTTGACGTCTCCTTTTCACGGTTGTGCGTCATAGGGATGCCGCGGTAGTTGACCTAATTTTCCTAAATTTGACCAATCGATATCCAATTTCTGTATGTGGAACCAAATTGCCCAAACATTGCTCGAAACGTCCCGATTTTGATGTCTTTCGCATTTGATGTGCGCCTTAATTTTCTTAAGTGGTCCATCGTTAAAGTTTCGCGTCTATATACGGTTTTGGGATACGCGTTATATTGAAGTATGTTTTTGAATTTTTAAGGGTTCTGATTTTTATATAAATTTAAATTCAAATCGTTTTAAATGAAAAGCGTCTTTGAGCGTATGCTAGCGAATCGCTTCAACGATTTCGTTCGATTTCAGTGTTGTGTCCTTTGACGAGAAGTGCGAGTGCGCAACGAGCTAATCTCCTAAATATGGAGATATATGTCATGCTAGGAATTAGTGTGCTCCTGTATCAATTTATGGATTTTTTGCGTAACCAAAGTTGGTGCTGGAGGAGCTCGGACTCGGAAGACGTGGAGTGTTTGTGTGCAAGTGACACGAATGTGTTCAGTGTTTCGTTACAGATCGACGACACAGAAAAGCCTGCGAAAAAATAAATATCTAACTAGCTTATTTCAATACTAGACACGTTAATATTAAGGTGAAAGTCTAACGCCTCATCGCACCGTATGTGCGCTGTATTGTGCTGCCGCTAATTGGATTTGTTGATAGTTTTAGTGTGTTTTAGGCGGTGGGTTGTCTAAATTTATAACGTAGTTTTCACCAATACGCAAGTTACAATGTATTCTAAACCGTTGGTAGATAACAAGTTGCCGTAACTTATTTACGTTTTGTCGTTTATCATCCCCCTGTCATCTGCAGGGAAACGTGTTTATGTAAAAGGTGTTCGGTTTTACAATGTGAATACGTGTTATCGCTTACATTCATGGCTGACGCTCGCATTCATTATTTTTAGGTGACTTTTAATATCCCGTCATCAATTTGAGAAAATATTAGAGTAATAAATCACAATATATCGTATAACATTAGTTTTTTAGTATAAACATAAAATTTTATGCATTTAATTTAATCACTCATATAAAATATATAATGACTGTTCATAGTTTGATTATAAAAAAATCTTCCCTTTCTGATTGCATCACTTGAAATGTGTCCACTGATCCACCCCTTTTTTTCTAATACCATTTTCTGTTCCAATCGGACGTTGGTGATTAACTAACTGTATTGCCAATTCGCTTCATCTAGTGCATTTGTTCCCTTTGAAGAGCTCGCTGCTTTGGGTGTTAATTACACGATTCGCTGCAGCACTTCACTCGCCCCGGTCAAATTGAAGGTTTCCCCATTTCGTGGAATTTACCAGAATGACGACGGTCTCGTTTTGATTATATCACCTGGAAGACATTTGTTATTCAAATAATGAATTTCGCATTTTTTATGCCGGAGCCCCGACGCCGACCGCGATGAATAATGATGAGGCCGAGAATATAAAGGAATATCGGAGGCCGGCCCTGTTTATTCTTTGCCGGTGCCTCTCCTTTCGGCCTTCCTATTTTGTCCCTGAGGACCCCGTCCCCGTGTCCCTTCGCTCTCGACCTCCTTTTGGACACCATTAAAAAAGTTCCTGAAAACGAAACGCAATGAATATTTCATGGGTTTCGCTGAAAATCGTTCGCGTATGAGTGCTTCGATCGTTTTGCTTCAAACATGTTTCGACATTTATCAAAATGTGCTTTCACATTTGTATCCGCAAGTTTTTAGAATTTCTTTCTTGTCAGCGGTTGATGCGGACGCTAAAAATTATTGTACAACTGAAATTTTCCGGTTGAAAAGTAAATACATTAAAATATATTCATATATCCGAAAGTTTAAATTCAATAAAAACATTTTAATAATTCAGTTCCAAAATTTTATTCGATCATAATTCTTGGAAGTTCGTCGGCTTATTTGTACGTCATTACTAAAATTTATGAAAGGTCCTACAAAGCGTTGATATTGAGCGTGGATTGCATATTATTTCATCTCATAAAAGAAAATCAGTTTCAAAATTTGCCATTATATTTATTAAATTAGCGAGCGCGATCGTTCAGGATTTTCGCAAGTACGAAGCGGATAATTGTTAACGGCGTCCATCAATGGGGTGAAAAGCCGTTACGAACGCGTCGCACGGCCTGACCGAATTAAATCAACCGAACCCTTATAAGAACGAGTATAATGCGTTCACTCGCATATAAATTCGTCGTAGGTATTTACGAAAGCCCTTTGCTCAATTATGTTATCCGCAAAAACTCGGTAGCGGACCCGTAAACTGAGTTAAGAGCATTTTTTCCAACACCCTGACAATGGCCGACCGTGTTTCCATCCCTTTAATCTCGTTTATAGCTTTGTTTTCCATAACATCTTCTTCTCGTTTTTTCGTCTCTTCGTTTTTGTATCTAACCGAGCCGTGTCGTACGAGAATGGCTTGTCTTCACGATTTTTTTCTCGCTCTCGCCGAGGCTTTTTTCTCTTTTGAACGGTGAAAATGAGGTATTCTTTGGCGTTGATAACCCCTTTAAAATTTTATGACGTGTTTCTATTACGGAAATTCGGAACGTTTCCCTGCTCGCTTTTTGTCAAATTTTTGTAAATTATGCGTCGAACTTTTGCGGCAGTACAATACAGCACACCTAAATCGTCTCATAAAAATGTGTAACGTCTATTCTTATATTTTATTTATATTTTAATTCTTAGTTTTCAATAAAACCACAGCTATATATCCGCTTATTATCTAATTAAAATATTAATAAAACAAACGAATAAAATGCATAGTTGATCATAAAACAAACACGAAAATCGACAATCAAAAAAATATCAGTGCACAAAAATCGACAATGCGTCACCAAATCGGAAAACCGTCACCACCGCGGTGATTATCGCCCAGGATGGATCTTCGGCGTTGAAAGATGGAGTCGCTGTCTCGTCTGGTTGGGGGCGCAGCGCTGCCGGCGGCGCTCGGCCCCACGAGGGACGCGCGCCCCCGAGGGGCCCTCGTGCACGCCTCTCTGGCGCCCCCGGCCAAGGGGCGCCACCTCACCGGGACCTTCTGCCTCGCCGGGGACACCATGGAGGGCATCATTCAGTGCCTGGTGTTCCTCAAGGCGTTTTCGGTAATGGTTTTTTTTTGTTTGTGACTTGGGTCATCGATGGTTTATTGTGTTTGATGGTTGTTGAAATTTATTATGAAAGAAAAATTGTATGGTAAATAAATAAGGCGAAAAATTAAATGGTCCGATTTTAAGTAAGATTTTGGTCAGAATTTTTATCCCGTTTGTCAGAATTTATTTGGCATTGGTCAGAATTTTTATCAAAAAGGTCAGAATTTTAACTGGGTTTGTCAATATTTATATTAAATGGTCAGATTTTTTTTTTCAAATCAAAATCAAATCAAATTAGACTTAATGAGAGGTGTGAATGAGGATGGTGTGAATCTAGGTGATGGATGAAATAATGAGTGACTGCGGCTCAAGGGAGCCTTAGGTAGACATATAATTGTTAGAAGATTTAAAATTAGGTAGGAGTTAGAATCCTTTATAATAAATAAAAGGAAGGATGGGGGTAATCCGCGTTACCGCGGATTAAAAAAAAAAAAAAATTAAATGGTCAGAATAATATTAAGAACCCTTACTTATTCTAACCTATTCTGACCGTTTCGTTGTTAAATTCTGACCATTTGTTATTTTATTCTGACCGTTTTTGATTAAATTTCTGACACGAATATTCTGGCCGAAACATGATTAAAATTCTGACCATTTAATTTTTTGCCATAAAATAAATTTTTGGTTTTTATTCTTATGTGATTTTTACGCAGAAATAGTAATCTAAACTCTTGTCAGTTAATTTTTATTTATTTGTACATTGTAAATCTTTATCGTCATATATGTATATATATATTCTCTGCAGGACAAGATTTTTTGTATATTATACAACGTATTGTCATTTTTCTTTTTTGCGTAAAACAAAGTAACTTTTTGGAGTTTGAATGCAATATAATTAATCTTTTCCGGTCGACAATACACGAGGATTAACTTAACTTACCGTTCGTTGCTTAAAATAAAAAATTTAAATTTATAAATCCGAAAGGTTTTGTTCTGCAGCGGACGTTATTCAAATTGCATATGACGAAATTACTTTGTATAATAATATGTTTTCATTCGGTTGTTACTATTATATTATATGTGTGTATATAAATTATATTAATTTTTGTTCACCGTTTACGTATCATGTGCAAATTTGTGTCCATTGTTCCCGCGGAACAATTCAATGATATGAAAACTCAATTTGGTCACGTTACAACCCAAAATTCGCTGGAGCGGCATATCGACAACGGTTCACGCTCATCGGAAAAGCGGGATATGTCGGAAAATATGCGAAAAATAATGACGAAAAAAGTAATGAATAAATTCTCATAAATATGTAGATTGGTATTTTCGCGGTGCGCATCGGCCTATCCAGATTTTTCCGAAGAGGTTTTCCCGAAGGTCCCACCCCACCCTCGTCATCGAAAACATGACTCACACAATCATAAATATATGCAAATACGATACTTTTATATTAAATAAAATCTTGAAAAATAATAAAAACAGTTTCGAACACAATTTTATCCAATAAATAAAAGAGTGGTATTTTTGGACCCTTCTCCGTACGAAAAGCCAAAGAAACGAAAATAACGCCTTCGTCATCCGTCAGCTGTGCAGAATAAAAGTCTCTTTCCCTTTAAAATAGAATACACAAAGGGCCTCGGACGCAAATAAATCGTTTATTTCGGATTCGAACACCAATGAAATTGCGCGTTTATAAACGAATGTGCCGAAATAAATGTACAACGAGTGGAAAAGCTTTCGCAGACCGGACACGTCGCACATAATCCCGGCTCGAGTGTTCAGTTTGACAAAGAGCGACAAGGGATATTTTATTTTACGCATAGTACAACTGTGTATTGGTTTCGGATAAGTCGCCCGGAATTATACAATAATTTATCATGGAAAATGTGAATTTGACGTATGAAAGCGTGCTCGAAACGATAAGCTGCTGCAAGTCAAAGTGGACATTCCACGAAAACTTTTCACGTATTCCCTTTGTGTATAATCCGGACCGTAATCCAGCGAGTGCATTAATGTTTTCGTATTTCCTCGTTCGCTGTTGCTCTAAATCAGCCATGGTCAAACTACGGTCTGTGGGTCGTATGTGGCCCAATTGACGGTACGATTTTAAATATAATGTAATAAAATATCTTGATTGTTAGCTATTTTTATTTTTAATATAAAAACTCATATTATTACTAAGTTTTACTAAATTTATGTGTGGCCCTTCTAATACATGGACTATTTTATTTGGCCCCACCAAGTGATTTCATTTGGCCATCCCTGCTCTAAATGTCGAGATCAAATAAGTATGTGTGTTGGTTTTCTTTTCTGCTGATTTATGTACTGAAATTTGGCTTAAAAAATGACACTTGAATAAAACACGCCACATCTATAATATATATTTTTTGTGCAAAAATCTATTTTAAGCATTATTTCGTGTCGTATTTCTATATATAATCCTTGAATTTCAGAATATTTCAGAACCTCTAATTTCTCGCGAACCGAAAATTCCATTCTTTTCCGTTGAAATATCCGTTTGCGTTGTTAATTTAATTGCGAACGAGCCGCCTCCAAGGAACAGCATTTATTATACACATTTTCGTTTCAGTGCTGGTGCTTTTTTCCTCTCGTAGTTCACCTGGATCGGACGTTTTAATTAATCGAAACAATAATTCTTTTTCGTAATGAAATTATGAGACCCCTCGACTCTCAGAGGCCAGCAATCTGCGAGCGGCTTTTCGTCCACTCTCTGTCTTCGTTTTTTTTTCTCCATTTGCCCTCCGAGTCGTATCGGCGAATGAAATTGATATATTTTTATGACCTGCTCATAAAAGATTTTTATGTCGGTCTTTTCATATACATTATACGTGATTTACTGTTGTTTATCCACTGAAACACTCGTCGCACGCTCTCGAGAGCGGGCGTGTCCTTTCCCCAAATTCGTTATTGAATTTTCGGTGATGAAATTTCTCTTTGTTATCCGTTACGAATCAATATTTAACCGGACGATTTATTTCGATGCGTGTCATCACAATTGATTGATTTTTACAAAGGACTCTCGATGATTTGTTTGGTATTCAGCGATTTATGTTCACTCGAGCGTATTTTACGTTTCATAATTCAAATATCTAAAAATGTTTGAAATCTATATGGAGCTCATTATAAAAACTAACACTTCAGCATTTCTATCGTTTAATTTGGTCGGTAGATTCGCTGCAGAGTAAACAATTCAGAGTCGTCTTCTTTATCTTCGTGCTTTTTTACATTTTTTTAATGTTCTGTTGCTCCCTGACGTAAAAAAGAATCGGAACTCTTATTGTTTATTCTATTCTTGAGAATTTAATGGAAAACACTTTCCGAATAATAAAGCTGCCTTTACCTTCCAATTCATACACTTTACGATACATCCTCACCGTTTCAGTCGTTCTCCTTTCTGCATAGCAAATCAACCCTTATTCAAAAAAGGATTTTGCCCGATCGATCTGCATTTTTATATTCGACCCAACATATCCCCAAATTTTCATAAAAAATCTGAATTTTATTTTCGCTCTTATATGAAGAAAGCTCCACAGTGGATTTGCATTTGAATCTTTGTATTTCTTTTCTTCATAATTTAAGAAGTCTAGCTAGTATGCGTCGAGTGCCGCTTTTTTCGGTACGAGCGTTCGAGGAGCGATTTCTCGAAAAATCCTCATCGTCGAGAGTACCTTTGTTTGATGGCTTTTGCCTTACTCGAGTGCTACACGAAAAACCCTTCGAACCCGTGTAATACAAATACGAAGAAGGTAAACTCGTTGTGTTACGCGCACGCGAGCTTACATTGTTAAGCACTCCGCAATATTATAATTGATTGTTCGAGTCAGCGGTTTCGTTTTTCGCGAGTGCTTTTCCCAATATCATATTTCGGTAGCGCTCTTTCATATTTTATAATGTAATATTTTACTACGAGGCGTTGACGTTTCGCGCATTAATATTTAAATTCAAGTTTAGGTGCCACGTAATGTATTCCGCTCTAGCGTTAGTCGATTCTGTGGGATGATGCAAGTAGATTTATTCATGAGAATAAAAAAAAGGACGGATGACAACAAGCTACTATTTCCGGTATATCAATTCGAATTTTTTTCCGTGTGTTTTCACTGCTCATATGAAAAATATATGATACATAACGATAGAACAATAAAATGGACGATCGAGTGTACATATGATTCTTTGCTCAGATAAGTGTAATATTTTTATGTTCCTTTTTATTTTTGATGACCAATCTTTTCCTAATAATTGCATTGAAATACTTGAATAGAAAATTCGATTTTTCATACATTTAATATTTGAGTCTTGTTTATACCTTGATAGTCATGATTTTTTCTGACCCTACAACGCGAATTTTATTCAATCAACATGTCTCGCTGTATGAAAAAAGTGAAAGTTTCCTTAAAACTACCATTTCATATCCATCCGATTTCCGCCTTGAGAAATTTCCATTTGAATTTCCCAATATTCCAAAGCTTTCATGGCGGCACGACACCGTAGTTCGCGTATCCTTACATAGTAATCGTCCTTGGTGTAGGACGTATCCCATCGTTCCCTTGTGAATTATAAATGCGTGCATTAGCGTCGGCCGACAATCCCGCTAGATTACCGCTCCTTTGTGTGCACCAACGTATGTTTGCTCTCGACCCTTTGTGTTACACAAACCGCGCACACGTCCCGTCCTTATTATTATTTTTTTCCTTTTTTTATGTACGGCTATGCTCTGTGTTGTAACCTCTTGCCACACTCTATTTCGCCGGAGTGCAGTTTTTCAGGTCTTTGCTGCCGTCTAAAGTGTTTCTTCCCTGCCGTTTCGGGCTATTCGAAACTGCCGTTTTTCGTTCAAGTGTCCTCTTAGCCAGCTGCTTCGGCGGTATTTTAAAATATTTTTCACGGGTCCAACATTAGTGAATGTTCTGGATAAAGCTAGGTTGATTTTCGGTAAATTAAGCACACTTAAAAATTAACGGTGCTACTTCGAAATTAAATTAATTATTCGTCTCGGTTATTTCGACCTTAATTGCGTTTGAGCTAATTCGCCCGAGTGCGAGTAAACTTTTCAATAGGAAACTTTATTATGTACGTTTCTACTATGATTTTGTTATCTTTTCGGTGTGCTTAACTCTCGGTTGCCGCTTTTAATCTTATTTGTAATAATAATGTAATTTCTTCGGTGGCGCCGCTCGTTCTTTGCAACTGTATTATATTATTGAAACAACTCGTTTTCTGCTCGTACTTGGACGTGGTTCTTCGCGCTTTCGGTATTCTCTCCATTGTTTAAAGGGATGTTTATTATGCTAAAGCTTTTATTTAAGATGGTCGTCTTAATTCGGCGAATCATCACAAATATTAGAAACGGAATTTCGCTTTTTATCATAGATGTTTTAATATCTAAATAAGGAAAGTCAGCTTTGCGTCTGTTACATTTTCCGGTACAACGTTAAACACTTTATTCATTATACGTAATTGCTTTTATGTTTAGACTCGGATTTACTTTTCCTTTTTAACTAATTATGTGTTTGAAAATTAAAATTTTATCATAATATTCGTACTTCGCCGAGAGCGAAGCGGATTATATAAATGTATTTAAGGGCCGCTTTCACGCTTCTGCGAATATAATATTTTCCGGACGGACGGATCGAAGTTTTGTTTTTTAGACATTTTCCTCGACAAGTTTTCAACTGTCATTAATCACGATACGACAATAATGTTATCGTTTTATAATAATATTAATAATCACTGTGAGCGAGTTGAAATTTTAATCGGTTATTACGGCTAAACTTTTTGAGTAATTACTTGGAGGCGTGATTGACGGTGAAACTTGAAATTTTTGAAACTCTCGCACAACTGAAGAAGGTCGATAATAATGATTTTCTTGTCGATATCGAAAACATGCGAATATCGCTGTTCACCCCAGCTCAATTTTGTTTCAAATTTTATTTAACTCTGTTTACTCGCTTTTGTTCGGGCTTCGTTTCACATGATGTTATTTTTCGGATTTTTTTTATATATATACCCTCGATTCATCGTCCGATATATTTCGACCACATTCGATTATACGTAATCCGAATAGACGAAAATTCGATTGTCGATCCGGCCCGCGAGCGTTTGCGTGCTTTCCCTGCGAAGCCCTTTCCCTCGCGCACGGAGCATACGCACGCACCTACCGCTTCGGGAAAACTTCGAGCTTTTCTTTTATCTTTCACTTTGGCCAGAACGAAAGGGGCTTATAGATTTGCTGGATAAGGCGGGCCGTGTTTTGATACCGCGTCCCGGCACGTTCCTGTGAGCAAAGTTAATCTTTCCGGGCCGAGGAACAAGAACTTTTTACGGCGAAAACGCACCCGGAAGGCCGGCCGCGGAAGATCCCGAGGGCTAAGCCCCCCGTCAGCCGGACCGGGGGCTAAGCCCCTCCAGAAGGTGCCCCACACCGAACTATCCCCCGCCCCTGAACCAGATATATTGTTTAGAGGGCGTACGTGACGAGCTTCGATAAAATATTGAGCGCGGCTTTTTAACTTTTCCACTTGTGCGTAACGCGCTTATTGCGCAACGAATGGGGTTTTTTGTGTGGTGAAGTGTGTGGAAATGTAATAAAAGTCGTCGGCGTGGCTGCGTGTTTTATACTCTTTTTTTCTTCATAAATTTATCTATTGTAGTTTTATCGTAGACGCGTATTAATATTTGGTTTATGAGAAATATTTTTTGCCTTTCTGTTTTTGATAACTATCTCGTTGGATGGGAATTTGTGTTAAAAGTTTATCCTAATTTAATTTCTATCTTCATTTTAAAAGTCATGTAATGAAACATTAATTTGTATTTTTTTATAATCTTTCGTATTCAAGCGCCTTCGTTTTTGACATAAGAACGTTTTTTATTTCTATCCTTCATTCAGGTCTCCTTTTTTCGCTTCATAGGAATTTTTAATCGTCGTTTTTGCGCAGCTTTTCATTCTAGCGAAATTAATTTGTTTTGCTTCCTTCAATGACAGACTAAACAACTCGAGACTTTTTCCGAAGATGAAAAAATCGGAAAAAGTACACTTGTCCACACAAATTGCTCCCGGTGCGAGTTTTTCCCCACCAGCCAGTCAGTCAACGTACAGTTTTACCCGTAACCGTGTTTCACTCGTAACGTTTTTCCCTCGCCTTGCTTTACTTTTCGAATTTTTTCCCGCCATTCGGTGGGGTGGTTCGGGATTTATATTCAGTACAAAAACTGATCGAGTATATAGATATCGGTTTTGCGGTCTCGAACAGTAAAAGAGGCCTCTCTATAGGCCGTACACCCGTTTTTTGCACTGCTATAAGCGATAAGAAAAGGTCAACTTACGGTGTCGTTTAGTTACATTTTGATAAATTTCGCAAATTTATACATACAAAAAATTGGTTTTATGGGGCTGAAATTTGTATCGAGTTTTAATATTCATCATATCTATTGCCTAATCATATTCTCCGACGATGCTGATTTTGATTAATTTATTTTTAAACATAATGAGCGTTTTTTATACGAGAATTAACATTTTTAAAAGACACTGAATCGTTTTGTTAGTAGAATTTTGAATAAAGTTTTGAATGAAAACTCGCTTAATGCAAATTATATGGATAAACTTTTTCACTGTGAAATATTTTCGGGTAATTTTCGTTTTGTTCCGGAAAATCATTCTCGCATTATACAAAAGTGTATTTTTTCATATTTTCGTTTCTTACCATATAATACAAATTTTATTTGTTATTTATTTTTCTAATATAAAAATGTGAAAACTACAGTAACTATTTATGAAAAATTCGAGTTTATAATTAAATATAGTTTTTTATATTAGTAAATAATGTTCCAGTAATATATTTTCGTAATTCCCTTCGTACAAATCAAACTACACTTACGAAGGTGTATTGTAACGGCCCCACTGGTCTCGTTGCAAACAGTAGTTTGCAATTAAACCATGTAAACCAGATAACTCTTCCCGGCGAGTACTTATTTTTACGTTTGACCGAAAAACTTTAACATCCTAGAATAGGTACGTTTTTCCGCCTCTTCCTTGTAAGGACATTTTCCATTCTGCTCTCGGTAGACTTTGTTCCGCAGCTAACGCTCCCCGTGTTTACTTGCGATTCTTTTTGTTCCATTCCCCCGTTGTGCCTGTTCTTGTATGTCACAAAGAGAATATAAAATTTCTTACTTTCGAGTTTAGAAATTCTTTCGCTTGCATCTTGCGAATTAAATCGAAGTTTATCTTTCTACGCAGCACATATCGTCCCTTTTGTTAGATTCGTACAAGTTACCGTATTTATTTTTTACTTTTAATTTGAACGCATATAGAAAACTCCTCCGCTCTCAAAGGACCGCGAGCGTGTGACATGCCGTCATTTTTTTTATGTTTACCCGTCGGGGCCGTCACTCCGAGCTTTTTATTTCCAATTTCGACGAAATCGCACCGCGCTTTTTTAAATATTGACAGCGTCGAAACATCTGTCGCCCCTCGGTGCCTTCGCTCTCGCTTTTATATTGGCAGTGTGGGTGGACTGCGAAAGTGAAAAGTTTTACGGTTCGAGTGCGAATTTGATGTCAGTTTAATTGTTACCTGAGGGACTCTACGTCTTTTTTACGAGCGCGAGTTTACCGCTCGGGTCACCTGCGCACATTATTTACGAACGGGAAACCGAAAACCCGAAACGCTGCGAATTCTAACACGGCCTGAGCATAGTTAATTTCGTGACCCCTTTCACCGAACTATTTCGATGTTTTTTCGACTGCAGAAACATGTGTTTATTATGTGACCCCGTCTGGAAATTTCCAATTGGCGATAGTTTTTCATCCCGTTACACAAATCTATAAAACTTATAATTTTTTTATTATATTGTAAATATTTTCGTTTCGATACGAAAATCAATATTTATGTAAATTTCATTTGTTTTACAAGAGTTGGGTGTGTGTTTGCCGGAGGTTAATTGTAAGTTAAAAATTAATCGATTTATCATACAGAGTAATTTCAAATTGTTTAATTTGTTTCGAAAGTGTAAGTCTGCATGATTTATGCTCGCAGACGTGATTTAATAACTTCACCGCGAAGTTTGCGGCTGCCGCATCGCTGAATCATAAAACGCGATATGGGAAACGTGTTTAATTAAAATCTATATTCGGAACGAATTTAATTTCAGTATTCTTTTAATGAAAATAATTTGTTTTTTATTATTGCGTATAACGCTTCTTCTAGGCGTTTCACGAAAAGTCGATTAGTGCATATTCGACGGACATGAGCGTTCTCTAATATTGCGTTGAATGTCTATTGACTGAGCTCTGCTTCCAAATATAGTCCAGGGTAATGGAAAAGCTCTTTGCATACGCGTTTCGTTCCTCATATCGAATTTTCGAATGTTCTCTACGTATTTTAGAGAATCTTGGAAAAGTCCTATTACAGTTCTCTTTGTTGAAATGGGTATAAATGTGTTATCATGGCATTTGCTAATTTCGTTGAATACCATCCTAATCTAAGATTTAGCATTCCTAATTTTCGTTTTTGTATTCATATTATATTTTGAAAAAAATTCTTTGAATGTTATTTTAGTTAATATTTCATGATATTATATTAAATCAATGAAAAACCACCAAATAAAAATATATTCTTAATAAGGAAATAAAATTATCATTGATACTAAAAAGTTGCATCAAACGTGTGTTCACTATGTGTGTTGGCACTTGATATGATATAAATTCCCTGGAGCTGTTTGAAATTTTTGTAATTAAACTGCGTTCTCCACTGAGTGATATGTTTATTTGTCTTAAAATATTTTGCAATCATATTTTTTCATTTCGGAATATTTAATTATTTGCTTTAAGTTGTTGCCAAAATTCTTTTTCGTAATTATAATAATTCAATTTTATAATATAGTGTGTTGATGTGAGATTTTGTCACAAAAAAAAAATAAAGTTTCATAATAGTATAGGTATTTCTTGCATCGAAACGAACTTAGCTCTTCTTTTTCTAGTTTCGTTGGGTGAAGTAATATAAGTTGGATTCGGGATCAACTCAGGAAAACCCAAGAAATAAAATCTATTACAATAGATGAGATTCTTTTGTCCATCAGTACCTTCAAAGTTGTCCATAATTCACCTGCATCGGTAAGATCACAACGACTTTTGAATGTTACTACTACTACTATTACTGCTACTACTTTACAGCAGCCCGAAATCCTCCCCTAGTTAAAAAAAATATATTTATAAAAATCATTTTATTTTTTATTAGTATATCATAATTATGACTGACCTACAGTTTGTTACCGCACCATATTGAAAAAAATATTGAAGATGAATATTCACACTACATACAATATTGAAAGAATCTATATTTGTCCGAGGGTTGTCCTAAATATATCCGCATAATTCATACTCGTATGATCTCTGGCTTGTTTGCTTTGCCCATTTCGTATTTACTCAATTTTGTATTGCTAGACCGGCACACATAACAGGGGGTGGCAAAGCTTCTTTTTCCGATTTTACTATGTTTTGCTTATTTTGTACAGTGTACGTGATATTCGACGGCATACGTACAATGTGTATTTGCGATCCGTAAAATACATTTTTCACGTTCGTAAGACTTTCAATATTCCGACGGCGGCGCATTGTTACATAAAACAACATTCAACCCCCAAAGCCATAATAATAACGTACACACGAATAAATGGATAAACTTCCTTGCCTTTTCATTTTTCCATTCTATTATTGAATTCATGACGTGCCCACGCAATGTTTATTTTTGTACGCATTATATCAAATGGTGACATGCTTCGATCTAAATGTGAATTCGATGTAATTTTATATTATATTTTAAATTAAACCTTATTTTTTTATGTTTTTGTGATATATCTTCAATCGCGTGTGTTCACATGTGGTATTTTTTACAAAATCGTATCCTTCACATTTTTCAAAATGATCGATTCGCGGTTACGTCTATCTACTGAAGTCGATGACTCGAAGTATTTGAATTATTCAAAAATTTCGATGAATTAATGAAATTACACTTGAAACGCGTTCGAAAATTCCGTATTATACGCCGTAAATCCTCGACATGGGCGCGACATAGAGTGTTCTAAAGGTCGAAATACTCAGTGCCATCAACGCCATCCAAAACGTCAAGGGGGCTCACTGACCCTGCACACCGCTTATACTGCGATTTCACTGTACACATAGAACACGTCCATAATAACTGCAAATCGAGGAGCGACGCTAATTACGCATACGTCATCGTGCGCGCTCCACGCACGCTCCATTATGAGCTGTGCGCGCTCTCGACACGTTCTCGCGTTTGACACCGGCTTTTGTCTATCGAATCGTATTGTTTAGTTGATGAGTAGATCGCCGTGTTTTATGTAAATCCGCTCATTGTTCGCGGGATGATGTTCAGAGTTGGTTCGATGAGATATTCAGTCTCGATTGCTGTTGGATTTTTGAAATTTCATGCTTGTTTAAGTTTGGGTTTTTTCACGTTTAATTTTTCTTTTTAGTGTCGATGTTTTGTGTAGAATGATGTATAATGTATAAATATATTATATAATTCATGAATGACGTCAAATATAATAATAACCTTGTCAATAGTATTATTTGTGACGAAAAACGGATTTTTCTGCGTATTGACCGCTTTGATGTGGTCTCGCAATATATTTGTTTGTTCTGCGATAAAATCAAAATAGATTTAATTAGACGTCAACTCGATTTTTTTTAGGGCGAAAAATAATTTTTCGAACGGTCTGTTCGATGTGTCACTTTTGTCTGATCCTTTTGTTAGGATTTTTTCAAGGTGCGACTGGTGTTTGCTTAGAATATTTTATTCGTTTCATCTTCGTAATGTATGCACGCGAAGCTTTCTTCGTAATGTAAACTTTACTCAGTACAATCCGAAATCGTTTTTACGACGTTTCCATTAAAGTTGTTCCTAATGGAAGTTTTATTTTGACTCTCGTGAGAGCAACCTCCGGAGAATACTAGAAAATATATTGTAAACACTATGTAACATACAAATTTCAATTTCATCCCGAAAAACAACTTTATCCCATGAACGTGCTTATTTCTCAATTCGTGAATTTTCATATAACGTATATTTCTTGTATTACATTAATTTGAATAGTAAATTAATAAAATTTTGAGAAATTATTATATCATAATATTTCGTTACGTCTCAATTTAATTAAAATTTAACAAATAAAGCAAATTTCCTAAATACCGCAATTTATTTATAAATAAAAACATTTGAATACATTTCGAACGTGAATTTTACGCATTTCAAATACCAAACAAATACTCGGATTTCGGTGCATTGTATACGCGAGCTTTGTTTCCCCCCCATATATTTCGGCGGAACTACACAAAGCGTTCGTTTTTCGACTTTTCGTTTCGAATTTCGACGGATTCGGAATTACATAATTTAACCGTGTTCTGAAAACGAACCGAAGCATCGCTGTGCGTCAGGAAATCCCCCTTCACGTGTATCCATTTTACTTTCTTGCGTTTATGCCGTGTAGCGCCCCAGCAATCCGTCGGATTTGCGTCGTTCAATCCATCATCGAATACGCTCGCCGATTTTTTTCTCCTTTCTCCGACACACCGTCGATTCATAGTTTTCACTCGAGGAATTTCGAGGATTTCGAGAGCGGAAATCCCCACGGCTGAAGACGTGAAGAAAAATACGCGGGCGTATAGAAAAACACGCTTTTTTTTACACGGCTGAAATCGAAATCGGTCCGCCCGCCGTCGTTTATCGAGCGTTTCGAAAATACGGATCGAATTCGCGTTTCACGCTCTTGTTCTTTTCGCTTTATTTTGTTTTTTTCGTTTCAGCCGAAGGCTCATCTAATAAAACCGGTGTCGGAAAATGTCCGGATGAAAATGCGGAAATTCAATTAAAGACGTCTCGATTGCGCGCTGTCTCCTATTATTGCTTCGGGGATATGAAGTGGCCTTAATATTATAATCGCGTGACTCGTTTCGGAGTTGTGCGTTTATATTTTCGAGAAACGGAAATTAAAGCAAACACCAATAAGGATTATCGTGGTTCGTTCAAAATAGTATTATATATTTTTAGAAAAGCGGAAGGATTCGCGATGACAATAAAGTGTAAATTTGCGCTTTAAAGCGATCCTGATATTTTCCCCGTTAAAAAAAAAAAAGTATTTTTCATAATTTTTCAGATACCTTGGTATGATAAAAAAATATAAAATAATAGAAACTGTGCGAAACTGTTAAATCCAACGTTTCTCTGCGGATAAACTTTATTTAAGGATTTAAGAATAGACCCAAATGTCATATGGCGTTGCAAGTGTATTATCCTTAATCGGAATAAAATGGCACCGTATTTCAAACGAAATCTCTCCCAAATTGGACTTTATAAAAGGTTTATAAAAAGGACAGTTTTATAGTAATGCTTTCGTGCAAAATAAATGAACGTGTTTTTCACAGTTAAAATTATTGCTTTTAGTATACTCTTTTTTTTCTTGTATGCGTTGTGATTCTCCCGAGTAATATATTATTCATGATCGGTTATCAAAAATAGATCGTTGCTTACGGTATCGTTTGATCCACTTTTTCTCAAAGTATACACATTCTTTTTCACAGTACGTACGTGCGTATTTTGACAGATATTTTCTTCCGCAGCGAGACAGGCAAAAAAGCGATTTTTTCACTCCTTGCACGTTTATAAGTACATTTTTTATCTCTTCGAATGGAATATTTGAATGAAACGAATTGAAATAGCAACAGCGATATGGGTCTTCGTTTAATCTCGCAAAACCTCGTATGGATATATTCATATTTTCAGTATAGCATTCCTCAGAGAAAATGATGATGAAATTTCCTCGACCTCGTTTGTGACGCTATTTTCTTTAACTCGCGTAGTTTTTCATCGCTTCATTTCCTGGCATATTTATTAACGACACCGTAGCGAGAAAGACGCTGTACCACGACCTGTTGATTTATTGGTTACTTATTTAACGGTCACTTAATATGATGGACGACCCCATTTTTCTGGAACTTTAAGAAAATATCCACATATAAAAAATCGACTTCATAACGCGAAGTCTCTCTAGCAAGAATTTACGGCCTCGTCTCGGTAATAACAAGCCTCAGATCGGTTCAAAAAAATCCAGGGTCTAATTTGACGGTGGCGCCCTTTGTCAGCCCTTTTATTGGGCACCCCATTATGGACGGGGCTCTGAAAGGTGTCGTCTGGCCTCAAAAAGAAAATCTCCTCTTTGGTTGACCGCAATATGTGTGTAATACACAGATTGCGGTATACGATGTGGTATAGTTGTCTCATACGTGAACGTATGTGTGACAAGAGGACCTTTGAGGATTTTCTCCTCGTATCCCCGATATCGCATTTAGTTTTATTATCCTTCCCGATATTTTCTCATATTTTCGTTTCTCGGTGCTTCTCGAGCTCTTATTTCCAACATTTACATCGCTTTTCCATCTAATGTGAATTATATAATAATTTATCATCCGAATCTCTGTATAAATTTATGAAAAAATGGCGTTTGCACATTCAATGATGGTTTATTTGTTTTTCAACGAATGCACTATTATTTCGCAGAAAATTTTATGGTGATCGGGTTATCAGTTTCACAAATAATTGAAATTTGTTGATAATTAAATTTCGATGTTTTTAACTGCATTAAAATTTTAATACCAACGCATTTAATAAATAAGTGTTTTTTGCTAATTGCTTTATTGTGGTTTTAATTTCATCTGAAATCCTTTTTGATGAAATTTTCAATCAAGCTGTTTTATCAACGTTATATTTTCGTGTTTTGTAATATAGCTAGCGGTAGTACACGGCGTTGCTCGGGACTCGGCGTTTTAAATCAAATTATTTTTTATATGGTGATCGGTCGAACGATATAAGGAGGGGAACATTTTTTTGCAAATCGTCCCGTTTTGGGTTCTGGGAAAAATGGTCACCCTATTTTGATGCATTCTCAACAAAAAATATTTGTTTTATATAGGTGGGGGAACATTTTTTTGCGGACCATCCCGTTTTGGGTTCCGGGAAATATGGTGGTATAGTTTAATGATGCTAAAAACCTTCTCCACAAAAAAAATACATATACATGCCAATTTTCATGGCGATCAGTCGAACCGTATTGTAGTAATACGGCAACGAACAAATATATATGTATATACAAACAAACATTCATTTTTTTATATATATAGAAAATAGATAGATATTAATACATTTTTCTAATTATTATTTTTTTCTTTTCAGGTGAGTCTATAAATTGATTTATATTACGTAATCGCTAAATATTTCGGTGAGTTAATTTTTGAATTAAAAACATATTATTTTTTCAATGTCATCTGTAACCAAATATTTATACCCGTCATATTACAGGTAGTCCTCGACTTACGACGGTTGGACTTACGACGGTTCGCACTTACGAAAAAAATAATATAATACATTTTTTAATTAATTATTTTTTTTTAAATTGAATGATAAATTTGAAGCGGATGTGAGAAATAACTACGGAGGAATGTATATCTGTCAAAAAAAT
>JAOXNN020000042.1:2729377-2748566 GCA_028571205.2 Hydropsyche betteni | reverse complement strand
GAATTGGAATTCGTTCTTCAATATTAGCTGAATAAATAAACTAGATTCGTTATATTTTCGTCACAATAAAGCAAAAATTTTGTACAGATTCGACTTACGACGGATTCGACTTACGACCGAGTTTCAGGAACGTATCTCCGTCGCAAGTCGAGGACTACCTGTATACATCCCTAAGTCAATATCAACATTTTAACTCTCTCTAAAAAAAAACAGCATCCCAACCCCGATCGCCTCCGTTCCGCGACGAAACCCCACAACACGTCGGCGTCCTTCGAACAATGGCCTGTGAAATATCCGTCGTCGGTTTCGGCGACGTCCACATCCGCATCCACGGCGTGCTCCGCCCCGGAACAACAAAGTCCAATATGTATTCGCGGCGGGCGGCGTTCCGGGCGTATGCGACCTGAATTAATGATGAGGCTCTCCCCGCCGCTTCCGTGGGGCGGCTGCAGCTCTTCGGGAAACGCCGACGTGAAAAATACACCGGGGGACGAAGGTCGGCCACCGATGCTTCCTGGGGTTGAAGTGCTGTCTGTGTTTAGGGTCGAAATTTTGTTTTGTGGCGGTGGTTGTTGATTTTGTTTTCGTTTCGAAATTGCTTTTAAATGGCAGCGATTTGAATATTGATGTATGATGTATATGTCACAGTTTAAGTGTTCACTTTTGTTTGTTTATACACATATTAGTTTGAGTATACCCGAATTATCGATTTTAGTTTGAATGTCAATTGTCAAATTTTACCTACATATAATTGCGTCTATACTTAAAACAGACGTCATTAGTATCAGGGATGTTATAGATATCCGTAACCGAAACAATCAGATATACGAAATTAAAAAAACATCCGTTACCGATATAAAAGTTTCGGTTTTATTTCGGATAAAACTTAAAATTTAGATTCTAAATGACGGGTTACGGCAGATTTTTGTTTGTTTTGCCCGAACGAGCCGTCTTTTGTGTATGGTCGGATGTGGTTTTGTTTTTGTATTTTTTATATTTTTGTATACAAATGATAATATAGACTAGAAATCAAAGTCAAATCTTGCTATTTGTATTTTACTTTTATAATTTTAAAATTCTAATATCCATAACCGAAAGTATCCAAAACTAGTATCCGAAACCGATATAATGTTATTCCTATATCCGTATCCGAAACCGAAATTCCATATCTATAACATCCCTACTTAGTATCATGCTTGGTTAGGTTAGCGTTTTAGCTTGAGTTGTGAAAACGTGTACAAAACAAACTCTCGAAGTTCAATTTGACACGACGGGTAGACACTACGCGTATATCTCCGTCATTAGTTTATATACCAATTTCCACCTTATTGATATTTAGCATAAGAGCGTTACCTGAGTGCAAACAACTTAAATTATCGCACCACACTAACAATTGGACTTGAGCTGTTTAGAAGGTGTATAAACAGACTAGTTTGTTCATGCACAAACGAAGAAGACACTCAAACTGTAACATATATAGTAGCATATATTATACGTCTTTTTTCTATTAAAAAAATGTAATATGTCATACCGATCAAATTTTTTAATATCCGAGTTGTCTGTATTTTTTACTTTTCGATAAATTTGAAAATATGCCGACTTTTATATGTATTATTTTTGATTGTTCGAAAGGTCGAAAAACGGTTCTTGTTTGAAGGAAGGGAAAAACAGGTTTGCAAACTGTGAATGTTTTGCACACACCCTGCGTAAGCCTTCGTCGGGGCGCTCGATTTATTCGCGTCGAATAATAGGCTTTTCTTCCTTTTCGTTTTCTTTTTTTTTTTGATGGAAGGAAAGAAGTCGCGGTATTTTACTCGATTTTCCACTTAGGACGTATTGGTTCATGTTTATTTTGTAAGATTGTTACGTCGTTGAAGCGCGGTTTTGTTCGATTGTTTTGTATGTATATAGATTTTATTTGTGAAAATTTCGATGACTTTTTTAAAATTTGCATATTTTTTCCATGATTTATCCAATTTTTATATTTTATTTGAATCACTAAAACATCAACTCAATGTATTTACGATAACAAGTATTTCCAGTTATATATGATTTACTTTTCAGTTATATTTTTTTTCCTTGATGTATTCGTTGTCAATCTGATTTCTGGGAAACGAAAGAAAAGTTCCTTATTTAGTCCGGAATATATTTAAAATGATCAAAGGCTTAATTATAAAAGTATTTCTGGATAAAATGATAAAATTTTATTAAATAGATACGATATCTGGATAAAACCATTACGTAAAATCACTTTGATCTCACAAAATTTGGGATCACTGCTAATTTTTGTTACTTATTTGAATCGGAGTATGCTATATGTGGAAAAAGTGATTTCAAAGAAAGCGCGCGAACAAACAATGCACGATAATAATACTGAAATAAAAAAAGCTTAAAACAATGGATTAACAAAAGCCTTTGTTCCATCCACCGAATCGTATGAATGGAGATACTAAATCTCGCGATTTAATTAATCATGAGAGTAATTAATCCTCGCTCGGAACCTTCTGTTCGGGCCAGATTATATTTTTTGTTCGACCGCCGTTTCACATATTATGTATTCAAACTCGCACGTGCGCGCACATACGAGCTCTAACTTTTACGGCACGTTATTTCGAATTCGATAACGATTTGTGTTTGCATTTTGTTTCCGCGCATATATACGGTCTATTTGCGTTTTCCCATACTGCAATTACGGCCGGTGCACTATATGTAGATATGCATTGAAATTGCACATGTATAATATTATATTATACGTGCACTGGAACGTTTCACGGTTCGGAGCCGACATATTGGAACCCTCAGTTCCGGGACTCGCGTTCCTAGTTCCCGGTTCCGGTTCCAGACCGCAACACGGACCGACGTTGTCCGTTCAGTGCAATGTGTTGCGCCGGATAACGAATTGTTACTTGAAATGTTTCGTATAAATTAAATTTCCGTTGTATTGACGAATCGGAATGCACGCGAAGCTCTGTTTAGGAAAATGCACTTTATCTTATTTTTTGTTTAATAAGTTATTTGTTTCTAATTACTTTTTATTCGTAAAAATACGTTATAACTTGTTTTTGTACATCGATCAATGTCTTTCGCATAAAATTGTGTAAGGTCTTGTAACCTTGTTATATTTCTGGAACAAGTTAATTTCAATGTTTAACTAATTGTGAAGTTTATATATCCTCAAGTTATCTTCTAATTCGTACGTACGGATTATATTTCAATGCAACCCTTTTCGATATGAACGCCGCAATCTTCAGCCAATTGGCTTTGTCTTTAACACATCAAAGGGATTCAACATTTTGCACGCGAATTTCTGACGGTTTTGCTCGTCGCTTTTTCGTTTAGTCTCTCATCGGTTTCCACCACTTGGTCGACTCAGAGAAAAGTTGCTTCGTCGGGTGGTTGGTTGTCTACCATTCGGAGGATATAGTCTTTTGTTCGTCTTCCCCATGCCGTAGCACCCGAGGCCGTTTGTCGAACCAAACATAATCAAATATTTGCGTAATTTCTGCCGTTATTTGTTTTTAATCTTAATTAATAAATTAATTTGTTTGCCTGTGTCTCGTTCTCGCACCGAACAGTGTGTGACTTTTGGTTTTTAAACGTTGACTTTCGGCTTACTCCGTTATTCCACTTCGGCAAAATTTTGTTTTTTGTTGTACATCCGAGATAATCATGTACAAACTTTATATTCCTTTTCATGCATGTTCTTAAATTACCTAATATTACAAAAACCTTATCAGCTAAATAAAAAAAAAATCTGTATATTGTTCTTTTCGAATCCATGTATTTTTTTCACATTTCACCAACCGTCCATATTAACTGGAACAAACATTTAATCTTTTGTTTATTTTAGAGTTCTACTTCATTTTCCCCCAAGTTTCATCTCGTATTTTTCCGCCCTATCGTGATTATAGATGATGTATTTTTTTCAGCATCATCAGTCGCATCTCATGGGACTCGTTCATATTTCGTCGCTCATCTTGGGTGTGCACTTTTTGCCTGGTTCTCATTGTCGCTCTGCAATGCCCCCTATCCCGTCGGAGTGGGTTTTTCCTCCGCAAAACTCATCCCAGTGTCCCATTTATCTTTGTGCGAATTACGACTTTTGCATAGCGTGCACAGTTTCATTTTCATACGTCAAAACCGGCAGCGCACATTTATCATACGAAGCTCTCTTTTTATTCAGTTTTATCTCTCTCATTGAATCCAGAAGCGAAGCTGGATTTGAGTCGTTAACGAACTCTGCCTTTTTGCCCATATTTAATTTTCATTTTTCGATTCATTTCACTGCCATTAACGGAATTTACGTGACAATGTTCGTTATGTATATTTCTTTTATCCGACGAGTTTAAAAAATTATGTAATTCAGGAATTAATCAGACTTTTTTTAATGTAATTATTATGAATTATATGCGTACTCGGAGTTAAAATGCCTTTCATTCGTAATTACTCTAGACACTTTCGTAGAACTCTCAAATTCCCTGAGCATACCTCCTACTGCATTAATAATTCCGTACTATTTAACGTAATAGTTCATGTGTAAGAATTTACGATGCTTTACACGTACACATTTCAAGCAAATTGCGCGATTAATTTTTCTCCGACTCAAAGCCACCTCCTCCGAGCAATTATCGTTAAAATAGTCGAGTACTTACAGGCAGCAAGTAGATTCCAGTGCACAACGGTTTATAGTTACTGAATGCAAACCCGGCATGTATTGTTACTGTGGGCCTCCTGGATTGTTTCTAGCCGTTTGTGCGCGGTTAATAATTAAGCACCACACCAAATTGCTCTCACACTGCCCGGGTTGTAGTGAAGCTTACTGGCGTAAGTCCCCTTTAGTCCTTAGTCGAGAACGTGAGCGCTGCCTTCGTACGGCAGTAAGGTAGTAAGCGGCTAAAATCCTGCCGTCTAGCACTAATCCAAGCTCCAACAATACGCTAATTGTGGAACGCTTTGAGGGATCGCGAAGTGGACCTCGAACGGCGCATCCTATTACGTGATACGTGATACTATATCGCGTTCGGGTCGGTTTTAGTACGTGGTCGTGTTTATGACGTTTGAACTTCCTTTGCGGAGCTATTTAATGCTATAATTTAATAATTTTAGAATTTAGATTCATTTTTTTCTATATTTGGTGATAAAAATAGATATAATAATTTTTCAAGGTTCAAGGTAAATAATCTTTCAAGGTTCTAAATTATTATTTCGACATGTATAATCTACTAACTACTACATTTTGCTTATGGAGATCGAAATGAATCATGTGTTCGACAAATTTTCACACATACTTTTTTCTTACTCCATAAACGAAAAAACAAATTTGATAATAGAAAATATTCAATGTTAACACAAAGCTAAACATCTAACCAACTATGTATATCGCGTTCGAATACAAAAATCGGCATAAAAGCAAACTCGCGCAAAATCAATAAAGACATTTTCTCGAATTCGATTCGGCCGCGTATTTATTCAATCGCGGGAACAAAAGGAGAACGGCATACAAAAGAAACCCTAATGCATCGACACTCGAACACCATAAGACCTTTAGGTTGTTGTATAGAAGAGATCCATCGGCCATATTGAATAATTCCAAGCTGACGGACTGAACCAGCGTCAGACGAGACCCAACACTGCGTTCCTTTGACCCAGCAAGCCTCGGAGTGTACATATTATAATGAGAGCGTGTATATCTATGTACACGGTCGAATTGTACAGGGTTTTATGCAACGTCTGCTTCGCTCCGGGACTTAACTGGTAGTCCGGGCTTAACGGCTAATTCTCCTTGTAAAGCCGCTTCGGTTCTTGCTCGGGTCCATTATTCTATCGGCGAGGGCGGTTTTGAATCGGTGTTTGCTTTTGGTATATCGAAAGGTCTTCTGCTCGTGAGTGTGTTCGCCGGCCTTTTTGAGCTTGTGTTGTTTAGTGTTTTCTTCGTTTGTGTGCATTGCGTCCTAGACGATTTTAAGCGGTTCGTCTAGACTTGTTGTCGAATATGATATGAGCGGACTCGTCTGTGAAAAAAGGTCTATTGGCGTTTAAGATAGATTATTATGTTTGTCTGCGAAAAAATTACTTCTATTCTCGAATATGAAATTTTGAAAGTTTTTTTATCATACGAAGTTTGATGTTTTGGAAATTTTCGTTCTGACTTGCCATCGTCGAATATAAATTTCTTCATCTCCGCGAATATATGTGAATTCGTTTTGGCGGTGTATTTTTATACAGATTTATAAATATTTACATTTTAAAACGGTCCACTTATGTTTTATATGACTTCAAACTTGCGCAATTTCACTCAATAAATAAGATAAAAATTACATCTTTCTCGCGCCCCGGTCTAGACTATGCTCGATCGCACACAGCTTTGAAATTCAAATAAGCTTTTTAAAGCTTTCTCGATTGAATTTTAAATTATTTTCCACGCTAGTTATCTTTTCAGGCGTGTACATAGATTGTTTGTGTATAAATGTTTTACTGCGAAAATTCCAAATTGTTCAGCAGACGAACATTCTATGTGGTTGCAATTCCATAAATTCTTCGTGTTTGTACCGAGGATTTGATTCACTTTTGTGAATTTTACCACTGGCAATTATTCGCGGTGAATTCAGTTCGTTCTGCTGGCATTTCAAATTTGTTTCTAGTTTACAAGTGTTGACCCAAGTCCTGGAGGAGGTAAAGGAACATATACCTGAGTTCAGTGAACGTCTAGTTGAAGAAGCGTTATCAGACGTGGGACAAAAAAGCGAGAGGCAATGAGATGTGCGAGCTTTTGGAAGCAAACAAGAAAAGAATGAAAGGAAAGGATGAAGAAAGCTGGGAGCTTTTCGCATATATGTAGGTCAAAGCTTGGGGACATCTTGATAGAAAGGTGCAACGCCCTTAGCACCTTAATACGAGGATTTTTCCGCTGTTTTCATTTCGCAAGGTTCTTGGATATTCTGTACTTACAGTCTTTTATACCATGGCAAAGTCCTTATTCCGCATCTACTTTCTACTTTATTTTTGAGCCGTGTCGCTCGTAAATTAATCTGTTTCTATTTATAATTCTTGCTCGTTATTTGTGTATGAACTTTTTGTCGTAAGATATTTTTTCGGCACTTTTACAAATATTTGTTTTCTAAAAAATATTGTTTCTTGTAATATTTAATTATTCAATTTCGTATGAATTTATCGCAAGAATAATTATTTCAAAGTTCTCCCTTCTATAAATAAGTTTAATAGATTTAATCAAATCTTTTTTATTCCACGTGGTATGTTGAATTTTATAGTTAGTGAAGACATTTGACAGTGACTGTAACCGACAAGTTAGCTTTAGAGTTACTTTTCGATTCTTAATTAACTCTACCGTATTGTCACGTCACTGTGGGCACAACGGAATGCTTTGTTCCGATTGTTGCTTCTGATTTCTAATGTGCTACTCTCGTTTACAAACTGGAAAAGCAAGAAAGGATACGAAGTGAGTTTCAACCGAAGGTCCGCTTGAAGAGCGGACGTCAGGCCCCGTAAGCTTGTTTTTTTTTTCAAAAAATAAAGAAAAACTCGCCGCCTGAGCAGAGTTTCCTTTCATTAAAACTTTTCCATCTGTCATGCAAACTTTTTAGTCAGGTAACGGGACGCATTTCTCCACCATTCTTTCTTCCTTCACTCCGTTTTCAATTTTTCCCTTTAAGTTAAATTAATTTCACTTTATGAAAAGATGGTTTCGGGGATAATTACGTATCAAGTAGACAGATAAACTTCAAGCATTCGTCACAGTCAATTCCAAACGGGTTTCCTTTAGATGATTTTTTCCATGAACGTCTTTCGTTAAATATTCCTTTTTATTTTAGTAATAATTTAAATATAAAAATATTATATATGTACGCCTATATTTTGACATCAATTTTTATAATAATAATAATAATAATTGAAAGTTGATATTTATAATACTTCAATACATCGAGAGATCTTTTATTAAACGAAAGTTCGTATCTCGTTCATAAAAAGCTTATAATATTTCGTGATATATCCACAAATTTTATTAGCATTAACGTTTCGTCCTTCATCCGCCACTATACCAAAAGAACATTTTCATAGAATTTTTTTTCCGATTCGTTCTCTTTCGCACGCACCATTGCGTATGTCCTGGTGAATTTTCGCCAAAAGAAATAAAGCCAAATCGCGGGAAATTAGGGCTTTTCTCAATGAGCGAATTTGTTTGAAAAGGCCTCCCCAAATAAAGGTCAAGCCGACTTCCTTTCGACGGCGGGTAGCCGGAGGGCTGAAGTCGTCTTCGTCGTCAAATAAATTTCATATCTTCGGCATCTTGTTTGGGCTGGCCTCGAGGTGTAGCTTTTGTTCTCGTCCGTATCGATCCTCGACTCTCCTTTATACGTCCCTCGTGCACGGTATGCGTGTTGTTTGTTGGAACGGATCGTGTGTGTCGGCTGGGTCTCGACCGATCCACTTTTTCGCATCCAATCTCGTTCAACGACCCACCGTGTGTGTATCGTTCCCTATTTGGAAAAAAAGAGTACCCAATATCCCGGCGATGATGCAGAATAATGAGTAAATAACTTAGGCGGTGCTTCATCTCAACTGATTTATCGATCGGCGTATTATTCAATCTCGTTTGTCGGTTTATGTATCTTTTATTTTCACGTCGTTATGATAATGTAGGGTGTTCGGAAAGCGTTTCGGAAGTGCTATTTCTTTTTGAAATTACTTAGAGAAGGGTGAAGAGTTGGGGGGCGTGCAATACTAAGCAGCTTGGTTCATAGAAATTAATGTTACCAATTAATTATTACCTAAGTCCGAGCGTATTACCAAAATTATAATTCTATCCTTACTGCACAGCATTTGTTTTGTGCTCATTATGAAATCTGAACTCCGTCTCACCGGAATATCATTCGTATTATAAATAGATTAATTGAATCAACGGAATCAACCGTTATAATTCAAAATACTGGTCGAAATACTCGGTCCTTACTTCTTTGAAGATTATGGAGGTCAAATATTAACTTTGAATACAGAGTGATACTGCGAGATGATTTCAAATTTTTTAGCTCCATCTTTGCGACAGTTTCATGGGTTCAATTTAAGAATATGGTTTCAACAAGATGGCGTCACTTTTCAAACATCGATTGATTCAATTGGAGTTGTAAATGAATTATTCTCCAATAAGCTGATTTTGCGAAGAGGTGATGTTATCTGGTCATCACGCAGTCCTGACCTTAGACTATTTATAATGGGGATTTCTTAAATAGAGGATGTATTATACAAAAATAAGCCGAGGACATTAACTCAATTAAAGCAGAATATCACAGCCCAAATAGCATAAGTATCCCAGACTGAGAAATCTTCACATAAGATTAGAAGAATGCCATTTAGATAACATAATTTTTAGTAAATATTTTTTTAACTACTATCTATTGAAAATAAAATCGAAACTTTCTTTGAACATTTTTTTTATTTTTTATTTATTTCACTTTTAAGCTGCACTCACTCTTTTCGAATACCCTATATAATATATTGTACTTTCGGTATAAAATAGGTTTGTTTTTGCAAGACATTTTCTATCTTTGAATTCGAAAGTACGCAAAAAGCAAATATTGTTTTGAAAGTATGACATGGAAAAGTTCTATGTATGAAAAATAAAGAGAACGTCATCGTAGAATAAGTTTTATTCTGATCTTTTTCTTTATATGGAAAAAAACTGTTGTGAAATAAGTATTCCTTTTATGTTTATACGTCACATAAATATGATATTGTTTTGACACTTTCCTATTTTATTTCTGTTTTTTTCCAAGAGTGTATAACGAATGTAATAATATTTAACCAATATTATCATTTGCTGTACGTTTTTATTTTACATTTTTTTATATACACAATATTTATTCCTCTCGACGAAACTTGAATATATAATAATATCCCTACCAATTTTACCTTACTTTTTTCCTACAGAAGTCTTACATCGATTGGAGTCGAAAATACAAAAAATAATGACTACTACCTCTCTTCTAATGATGACTTGAAATAAAACGTGGAAAAAGCACTCGGATTTTTCTCTATCGAATAACCGATCGCTCTCAGTGAGACCCTCCTCGAACTTTTAATGTTCGCACTAAACTTTCACTCGGTCGGTAATAAAATTTGGCATCGGAAATGCTTACGTTGCGGTTATGGAAAAAAAACCACTTTTTTTTTCTTCGTCGTTGCTCTCGTCGATAAATCGTCAATAAATAAGTTATATGTACGACGACGTCGAATTTTCACAAAACGGCTTGCTCCGCAACTTTCGTACACGACAAAAATATATAATAAAAATTTCGGAATTGTACCCAGGAAAACGGCTATCAACTACGTGAAAAATTGAGAAAACTCTTCATAATGTGGCTTGTTCGAAAAGTATTCGTTCTATTATTCGCTCATGTTTTGCTATATTACGCTTTGTGAACAAATATCATTTCGGGCGTCATCTCGCCTGGAATTAATTCCTTTTTGTTCAGTTTTCGTTTAGAATATGAAAATTTTCATATCTCGTCTCGTGAATACCTTGTAAGTATGTGGTTGAATATTTATTATATACTGGCTTTGATATTTATAAGCGAAGCGACAATTCTTCGCAACATGTGTGAGAAATATTATATTTATATTATATTATTATATTTAATATAATTCAGATCTTTTTATGTACTTATATGATTTTCATTATGAAATCGTTCGATTTTATTTATTGAACTGTATTAAAAATTAATCGATAGGTTGATCACCTTGATGGATCTCGCTTTATGAAATCACGTATTATTATTTTTTTCGTTTTCAGATCATAAATTTCATATCAAAGTTAATACCCATAGTTTATTATATTCGAGAGTTATCCAAGTGGAAATTTATATTTAATATCTCGGAATATATCCATAATCTATTATTTATTCACAAATATATAAAATTCATTTGTGTTCTTGAAGTATGTACGTTACGCGCTGCTATAAAAAATCCTTTACCTGTCGCACAGTAATGTACCTTATACATAATACTTTTCCCACCACCACGTGTCGTCCATCCACTTAACGTGTTACGATACGCAACCACTCTCTTTCCTACACTTAATGGATACAAATAACCCACGTAGGTCGGTTGGTGGTTTGCGAGCGCTTTCAAAGATATTTTTACGTCATTTTCCTCGCATAATGGACGCGTCGTCATCTTTTTGCTTTATCTCGGTGTCGTTTTCATTATGGTAATACACGCAAAACAGCTAAAAACTTCCTTCATCCTGAGCGTATGACCGTATCGATGTTAATAAATTTTGATAATATCATCCCTCTCGGTTCTTGAATACCGTTTTGCTCTGTTTATTCCGTTTGAAAAATTGCGAAAATCACTGTTGTGAGAACGAACGCGTTCTCCACATATATCGACTCCGCTTTGTGCAATACGATACGTTCGCTCGATTTTATATATAATATATCTCACTCTCTTATTGAGTCGATTTTCGCTTTTATGGACTCGATTGTTCTAGAGTAAGACGTCCATATTCAATTGAGATTTATTCCCGTCATATGAAATATTTTCAGATTTTACTTTTCAATGTTTCCAATTTTTAAGATGCATATCTTCAGAATTTGCACAATTATATTATATTTAATAATTTTTGAATACAAAACACTTTTTTAATTCTATATGCATCAAAACATTTCTGAAAAACAATGACTATGAAATATTAGCAGCTATTTATTTTTGGAATCTTTTCGTAATAATCATTTGCATAATTGTCTACTTATCTTTTCATTTTTATTTCAAAATTATTTTCGTCCGTAGAATTCCGTTTCTTGTGATTTATAGAACGCCACATTTTATTTGCTGCATTGTAACAAAAACGTGGCGACCATATTCCGACCCTCACTTTCGAATCCGCCCAGAATTGAACTGTTTTGTGTGAATTATGTTTTTAATAATTCACCCATATTAAACTCGTTTCGCAATATTTACACCCCCCTTTCAGTCTTTTTCGCGAGTAAATCGCCCACGCCGAAGGGCGATAACGACCGTAACGTATAATATTGTGCCTTCACGTCTATTTATTATATGTGCGCGAAAACGGTCCGACGCCCTTTGCGCTCGGGGCCCGTATTTAACGCGCTTTGCGCCAACGCAAATTGTCTATTTATCATTTAGCGGGAGCGGGTCTTCGCTGGGGGGGTGGGTGGTGGTAATCGAAAGAGACATATTCCAGCTTTTAGGACGCCGTAGAGGCCTCCGCTTTCAACTCTTTGAGCTGCGAAAGCGCCTAACGCCGAAAACAATAAGACGAATGGGCCCATTCGGGTTGTTTACTGACATCGTCGACCCGAGATCGACGTTTTAGAAGCATCCCCAAAAGTGAATAGGAGAAAAATATAGTCGTCTCGAAGTTCGTCGATTCTATTATACACGGATGTGCGGTTATGTTCATTTTTTTTAGATAGTCTCGATATTGTTGATATGGACGTTCTTATGATATGGCTCTTTTTCAATGTTGGATTTATTTCATTTGTATCAAATTCGTATTGAATTGATATCTTTATGTCATTATTAAAATTTCTAGAAGCATTGTAATGAAATATTCGACCAACTCTGTTCATACGAATATAATATTTATGTTTACTAAAACTAACTTTTATCTTGGAATTATACTTGTACAAAGTTTTCTTTATCATAACGTGTACGGTAAATTTAATTTTCACAACTTCACTTTGAATTATTTTTATCATTCAAAGTTTATTTCACCGTTTTAAAATATCAAATTACAACGCCGTCGTATTCAGGCCGGTTAATTGAAATTTTTCTCAAGATCTCAAAATAGCAAATTTAATTATAACTCCGTATAATTAATCCTCTATTTTGCGTCCGTCTCCATCCGAAAGCATCTGCACCGGGCGACCTCATCAATTCGGCGACTTGATCGATCACAACTCAACGACACTCTTTCTTTCGCCATTCTTCGCGTGTTTCTCTTTATTTTTTTGCGCGCACGTATACACGTTCGCGAGTCCGTTGACAGATGACTCCGTCTTCGGAGCCGAAGAGCGACTTTTCAGTAAATTGAATGGAGCCGCACAGGACCCCTCAGGATGATAAACGACCGTCACCTTTTTCTTGTCCGAGTCCTCTTAAGATTTCCTCCGACTGCGCCGCAGCCACCCCTTCTCGTTTATGTTAAAAGTGTACTCGCCGTATATAGCGTGCGGTGCATGTTTTTTTTTTTTTTTGCGGCGTTTTCGCGGTTTTTTTACGTCGACGCCGGTGGGATGTCATCATCCGAGTCCAACATTAATCACGGGGCTGTAAGTGACTGGCGGTGACTGGGCTCGGGGTGGTTGACGTCGCGTAATAAATGTTACATAAAGACACCGACTCCCACTTCTTGTTTGACACGTTAATCATGTATAAAATGGATAAAGATAAATGCGGAAATGTTGTCAACAATCTGCGTCAATCTCGCTATAATCTAGCAATGCGGAAGTTTGCTGATTTTTTCCTGAAAATAATTTTAACAAAATTTTTATCTTTATAATTCATAAAATTTTTATAAAAATGATAAATTGGTTGAAAATACGTTAATTTATTAATTTAATCCCGGTGTTTTCGACTTGATTTATATTATTCTCTTAATTAAATTAAAATTTTGTTATTCTAGAACATAATTTTAAACGAGCTTTCGTGCTACAACGTCCCTTCATTATACCGAATAGTCTACTCGACCGTATTTCGGTTCCATTTTCTTCGAATGCACAAAGGATTCGGGCGCGTATACATATATCGATTCGGCGAAGATCGCTTAAGATAGTACCTTCCGAATCAATTTCGAGAAGGATATAAGATAGTAATCCCAGCAAGTGAGAGTATCCCGTAGTGGTAGTATTGCAATCGTTTTTTCTACGCGTCAAGTGGGATTGAACTCATTTCGATACGAAGCAGTCAGGCACTGGGAAACACTGGCACAAGATCCTCGAGGCTTAGAGCAAGAAGGAACCAGAGAGAGCAAATACTCTTGGTAGCGGAAAGTGTTTGATCCCAGAGGATCTTGTCTGAGTCTCCTCATTGAATAACGCGACACAGTAATTACTGGCGGATTTGTTCTATAATTAACATATTAATACCCTGATTTCAATATTCTTATTCAATGTATGTACTCCAAAACGAATATTAGTTGATTTTTTATATAATGTGCTTATTGTAAAATCACTGGCTCTATTTTGAAATTGTATTTTACTTTCGGAATATTTTTAATTAAAAATTCAAACTAACCAAAACAGCTTTTTTAATTAAAAAATTCACATTCGCAGCATATAAATATGACCATTCAATATTCGGAAAATAAAATTACGTTTCATGTATTGATGTTTGTCGAATCTGGTTGAGTGAACATTATTCCTATAACATGAAACGACGATGTTAAACGACGCAACTGCACGATATGTAAAGTTTTAATATACAGCAAAAATTTCATATAAAAAAAACCGATGAAAAAGGTTGAATATTTCGAATCGAGATTAAATTTTACAGAAATGTCTTTTTTTCTTGTTTCGCTCCGCGGAATATTTTCAGCTGAAGCATGCGTCCCTCGCGCATAATATAGGAAAATTGAATAACAAAAGAAAGTCTCGCCGCGAACAATACGTCGCGAATTTCGTATGGATTCCTCCACCCGTCCCACTTATAACCCACCCCCATGCATTATTTTTTTACGTATCCCTGTGTATTTTTCTCGGCGCCGCTTTTCTCGTCGCCGCACAACGTATGCTTTATCCGGAAAAATAAAACGCGTTTATGTATTTTTCTCCTTTCGCGCTTTTTCGACTCTAAAGTTTACGGCTCACAACTGCACAAAACTTGTTCACGTGTTATTTTTTGTTTATATTTGTGCTCATAGCGCGATTATTATTGTGAAAATTTTAATTAAACCCCCAGCCAGAACCATACTGCGGTGTAACCGTTCTATGGGGAAATACACGACGCGGTAACGGAAGGGAAAAAAATGATCGCGTAATTTAATAACAAAATGAGAGCGGAAAAATTTTAAATTAAAAAGTTGGATTAGCAACATTTTTGCGCATTACTCGGTTGATGTGTTTTTTCGTTCGGCGTTTTTTCATTAGCGGCACGCGTAATGTCATTATTATATTATACGTAGACTCGGGGAATCTTTGTGTTCATTAGTTTTTTTTTCTTTTATGGTCAATTAAGCTTGAGCTTTTTCTTTTTACCTTTAACACCACTTTGAAATATTGAAGCCTTTCCGCTTTTAAACATAATAGGTTCATTACCTTAATTTTTCTAGTTATTACATTTTTTAATTTTTCGTAAAATCGTGTTTCAAGTGTGCTAAAAATATTTTCTGAATAAAATTACTCGAAAAATTTCTCCGCATTGAAGAGACATCTACTTGAATATTCTTTTTTTTTCGTTTTAATCGAACTTCACTTTATCTTTATCTTATGTCTGTGTTTATTCGTGCTGTTTATTTAATGAAATCGGTCGGGTAAAAATAGCATGTCCTTTAGAAGTTTGAGCGAAATTGTTTTATTTGACTATGAAACCGTGAATAAAAAATTATACATCAATATTTTTACTCAATATTCATTTCAGAATCAATTTTTTTCTTAAAATAAAACATGACATTTATTTCAAAAAAAATATATATATATATAAAATACTAAATATTTACTTAATTTTCCATGACGTGCGCGCATCGGTTCTCGTTCGGCCATAATTTGCGCTTTCGGAAATCTTCCCCCTATTGGCGCCCGTACACAATGTGACCTCAATCTGTTACCTTCAATCTGGACAGTCCCGTCGCTGTTGCCTCACATCCCCAACACCCACACACACCCATATATATTCCCTTCAATTTGCATTCGGGACGCCGGCGCCGCAATTGAGCGAAATTTCCGAACGGCGTCGTTACGTGACCCGACTGCCTATGCGCCGGATTATGGAGCCTCCTCTCGTCGGGACGTTTTCATTTTTATTATATTATTTTTGTTACGTTTTTGCGCCGTTCCGGGATGACGCAACCGAAACGAAATCCCGTAACTGCACCCCTCTCCCTCGACCCTGGCATTAGAAACGACGGCGTCTATTTGATCCGCTATATGAATGTGTTTCAATAAAACTCGCGATGGCCCTCTGTTTGTGTTTACCAGAAGTTAAGCAAATACGCGCGTATCGCGAGCCGCAAGGGGAGTGCAATAAAAATATCGGGATTCATACATTCCGCGACCTAGATATCTCTGTTTTGCAGGAAAGCGAGGGTTACACAATCGGCAGTAGGCTAATGGGGGTTGGAAAATCGGTTATCTCCCCGTCTGGGTGGGTTCGCGTTTGCGTATACGTATCGACAACGCGCGAGACTTTCTCTTACGATCATTTCCCGGGTGTATTGAAACGCTTGCGAGGTGTTACGGAAAATCATTCAATTTTATTACCGATGGGTTTTGCTGAACGTTTTCCCGTCGACGAATTGAGATGTTGCATGAAATTGATTATTTTCTTTAATCAATCGTTCGGTCTCTTATTGAAATATACGTTCGGCACATGACCTTTCGATTTTTCACAAAACTCCCGGCAACAAAAATAATAATCATGTTTTCTGAAAATGGTGGTAACAATATAGCATTATTTCGTCGTTCTGTGACGTATTGGATTTTTCCGTTTCATGAAGTTTTCCATTCAACGAACCCACCCCTCGACTGCCGAGTAATATTTCGACGTTTTTCCATTATTTCCTCTACTCTGACAGCCGATGAGTGCCGTTCGACCCGGAAGAAAAACGTCCGGCGGCAATCGTATTTATTTTGAATACAATACACTTCGACACGTAACTATTTCCGTTGGGGAAATTTCTAATTTTGTTCTTCGCAACACCGTGCAGTTGTCGATTTTAAATTCATCGCGACACTGCCGGTGCTAGTAATGGAATCTTCCGAGCTGAATCGAAATTCCACTCGTAAACTTTCGTTCGTAATAAGTACGACGAATATTTAATGCAGAGGCTACTTGCCTTCGGAATGTTCTCCTCAACAACGTCTTTTGTGTCGAAAGTTCGCGAATGCAAAGTTCCTTTCCGAACCGAAGATATTGTTATCGAGGGTGAACTTTGAACAATGTGAAAATTTTCACCATCTCGGACACGACGCGCACTCATAACAAGTTTATTTTTTTGAATTCCATGCACAATGTAAACTTAATAATTCAGATACATGTAGAAAAGTGTATAGTAAATATTTTTTCGAATATGAGATTTGTGATTCAAAAGTAACAGGATATATAGAATTAATCCGGTTAAGTTTTACAAAGGGATTATAAAATTTCTCGAAAACCCCTTTATTATTTCGAACTACACAAATTTTTCGCGGTACAAAGGTATCCGGAATAATTCCGTTATAAAAATACAAAATGAGAAAAATCCCCACGAATGTCACGTTTATCATATTATGCTTGTTTTTGATACGGTTTATTATCTTTATTTAATAATGAGTTTACGTATGAAAAAAGCTCCGCATTTTCCGCATACGTGCCCGCTGAATATTTACATGAAGTATGCGAGCATTTCACGGAATACGCATATAATGAGGTTGAAATTCACATTACACAAAAGATTCATAAATACGTTTTCCTTTTGACGACGGTCCGTATTTACAATGTGCCCGTGTTTTTATTCGATTTTTCCATTTGATGTGTTCTCGCAAACAACCGCAGAAGTACTTATACTTGTACGCGCGTCCCAAAACCGGGTACGTAGACATTCTCCGTTCGCGCTTATAAAGCTTCTTTGCCATTTGCGCCTTTGTACAAGTTGGACCGTTCGCCAAATTTACATATTGTTCAAAGTTTCGCATATATTTATAGCGCGTTCTCTGTGTGTGCATATTGTGTTAACTCTGTCCCGTTTAATTTCCTTCGCTATTTCCCATTTCTTCTTCAATTTCCTCGGCGAAGTCTGCGTGCGTATTTATAGTGTGCGTTCGCTGGCAAACATGAGATCGCTTATCCTGCGTAAAAATATGAAAATTTGTTCGATTCATTCGTGTATAAGTTGTCTGAGCGTATGGAAATGTGAAAGGGTTTATCGCTGTATGAAATCTGAATACAAATTTGACATTTATGAAATCTGGTTAAAATGTTTCTTCTACGTTACGGTATAAAATACAAATTTTATCTGTGTTTATTTTTTCCGTTTCTAAATGTTGAGTATGAATACTTCATATAACTTATATAATAATGATGAAAATGTTTATTTTAATATAATATAAGAATCCTTACATTTTTTTTAGGAAACTCTCACTCTTATATAATATTTTACATTACTTTAAAGTTTCGTTTTACTTTGGAGAAACTGTAATACAGTAAATTCCCCTATGACGTCGAGATTGGTTCGACGTTATAGGTGGGGAATTTAGTGAATTCAATAAATGAAAAATTTTCATTATTCTTTTTTTTTCGGACATATTTACGTGTTAATTGCTTGTTTCAAATACTTTTGAAACAAATTAAAAAAAAAAAATTGAATTTAAATGTATTTGGAAAAAGTGACGTTATAATAGAAATGCCGCAAACGTTACAGGGGACGTTATAAGGAGGTTTACTGTAGTACGTTTCCGACACACAAGAAATATTTAAAAATATAAAATTGTAACACGAAACACTCCCGCATTTTAATTGACTTTTTTCCAAACCACCCATCCAATCCTGAAGGTTCCACCTCGACCGAAACCCAACACCTCTACATACCGAAACAACACTCCCTTACGGATCCGACCCGATTCTGCGTAGTCTACGGTTAACCGCAAGGCGTCGCAAATACGCTTTGCGAACCCATCCACCATCCGGGAACACCGCGCGGAATCGCACAGTAAATCGGGACGGGTCGTTTTAATTAGCGGCATAATTAAACGACGACGGGGCGGTCGCGATAATTCCCCAGATTCTACAAACCCACCCGCCGTTTTCGGTGCTCGGCTCGAAGCGCAGGACGGGTATGTGACCTATTAATTGCGCTGCAGCGGCGACTATTAGCCGCGCTCGTGTGCGTTGATTATTCAAGTCGCGGCGTCTTTTGTAAAAAGCCTTAAAGGCTAGTTCGCACCACGCTAGTAATTTAGGAGAGTAGCGAGTAATTTAGTGGCTAAATGTGTGCGAACCGCAAAAAATTAGTCAAGTAGTT